>OX457028.1:15294636-15304636 GCA_949752745.1 Protula sp. h YS-2021
TAAATATACTTTGCTACATGGCTCAACTAGCGTTATGCTTCCAAATAACTGTAATATCTACCGACATTTGCGTTAGGGTCAATGTTAAAATTTGTGGAGTATCGATCAATCCTTGTGTTCGTTTTGGAAGATTGGAGAAGTAAACAAACGGAAATGTAAGCAAGCTGCGCAGTGGGTTTGACAGCTATTTCTTTATGAAAAATATCAAGCAAAAACAAAACAGTTAACGAGTGGTTTTATCGCTCACCACTGCACCATCTAAGAAATTTTCATTATCGCACACTGATTTTTACATATTTCAAGAAAATATAAAATTCTATTAATAAATATGGTTTTAACTTAACTTGGACATAATTGGACATAAATATCTATATTTCATATGCATTTTGGCAAATAAGTTATAGAAATCCCTTTGTTTACATTTCCGCCGTCTTGTATCTGACTTTCTCCAGAGAAATTTTCTGAGACTAAAACCATCTCTAGATAGCGAATTATCCAAAACAACAACTCTCGTTCTTCCGAGAGTCTCTTGATCTGCCGAGACGATCCAAAAGAATGTACCCTATATTTATCATAGTATCCGCCATTTACTGTGATATAAAAGGTCAAGGTCACATCATGATGGAAATGATGGAACTCAAAAGGCCCATCATTTCTATCATAACAACCAAAACCAGAAACACCTGCCAAGCACGTTTTTTCGTGATGTTAAGTCCAAAAGAAACAGGAAATGTCCATCATTTATATCATTTCCATAAAAAAGTAGAATAAACGAACACAAGGAATCATGTTATAGCATTTTTCCAAGCACTGCCTAATTTGTCGTTGGCGTGTGGACAGGTTGCGCACAGGAACTGCCTTTCACCTACAACAACAAAGACGAAGGTCTGTATACCGTTAGCATCAGAGGTCCCACGGCTAACTTCCCGGCGGAAGGCACCAACATGTTCCTCGGCTCCCCGACTCAGTACGGCTACTTCCTTAAAGACGTGACGAGGCAAAGCGATATCCAGGATGTTGTCAGCATCCATATGACGATACCCACTGACGTCATCAGTGTGTCTCTGACCATAAGAGCCGCTCTAGCGGTGAAGGTCACAATGTATGGAAGAACTGTGTTGTTTCAGCAAGAGGTAGGCAAAAACCTACAACCTGAGAATGGTGGAGGGGATTGGGGGGATTGAGGGGATTGACAGGGCGCACCACACGTCAGCTGCCAATTGTAAACGAAAAGGCAGTGTGTGCCACTTTCGGACCTGTGTAATGACAACGTTTGTTGAGGATATTGGTTGGTGAAGCGGGGAAGGAACATGGGGTGGTTGTTACAAAACTGTCCTCTGCGTCCCATATAAAAAGAAGGGATGCAAGAACTATAAACAACGGGTTTGTTTTCTCGGATTAAATTAAGTGAACAACTGCACTGGAAAAGGACCTAGTGACCTTAACACTTTTGGATAAATGTTCCATGCAATAAACAGGCAGTGAAAATAATTATCAATTTAAAATATGAATAACCTATCAGTATACCAGCTGTTTTTTTATGTATGCAAAACTAGACGAACGAAGCCACTGGGTGCGATAAAATCTTGTCCTTAATAAAGAAGTGGTGCGTGCTACAGCGCTTCTTTCCATCCTAGTTAACATGACGAAATCGATTTAATATCGATTTGCCTGATTCTTCAACAGCCAACCTCTTCAGCGGTTCGGACTGTGGTGTATAGCATCTTTTTATTCCGCAGGCCCACTGGGGATTCCGTGGAAAATAGTACTTATAAAAGAGGGGAACTACTTTTTAAATACGTTCAGCAACAAATCTATACGGCTGTACTGTCTGTTGTATATAATACCTTTGTACTCAGCAGACCTCCTGGAGATTCCACGGAAATAATTCTCATCAAGGGAGAACTACATTTTAAAATATCCGTGCGCTCTGTGTTTATACATAACAGAAGGATCTCATCAGAGGTCAGCTGTTTTATAACAACGCGTCGATTTGAGGTTGCGACATCTACGCGACCAAACTGCAACATTGAATGTGATTAGTTGCCAACATAGAAAAATGTCTTTTCTTACGTCTTTGTTATCTTCGCATTGTTTTTCGGAATATGGAATGCCATTTTCATATTTACTGGGCATTTTTGACAGCAAGAATTAATGGTTGATCTCAAAAATTTATTTTATTTTATATCAAAAATAATTTTTGATGTCTGCCCAGCAAACAACCGACGTCTTTTTTGGTTGAAAAAAGTTGGATTTTGGTCGCGACGACTTCACAACCATACTCTGACCTATTACCCCCAAACCCGACTTTATTCTGACGTCGAGGCGACGTCGGTTTTCTGACGTCATTCCGAACATTGTTATCGCTCACCGAAAATGGAAGTCATTTTGAAAAAGAGCAAGAAAAAAAAGTAATTTTTAAATGAAAATTTTAGAATTTTGATGGCGCGTCGGTATTTTTCTTCCTAGATTGTAAAAATGTACATGGAAAATGCTTTCGTATGTATTTCACAACAGCAGTTGAATGATTAATTATCTATTAATTATATAACTCTAGTCAGTTTCAGGTCAGAATCCGACGTCCGTTCCAATCTCATATACAACCTAAAACCGACTTAATTCCGACGTCGGATTTAGGTCAGAATCCGACGTCATTCTGACGTTGAAAACCCGACGTCGGTTCCATTTCATATACAACCAAAACCGGCACGTCAGTCCGACGTCGGAAACATCGGGTCACGACGTCGACCCGACGTCATTCTGACGTCATAATGTTTGCTGGGTGTACTTGTTTTTATATCTGTGAATGCGTTTTTCGTCTCAAAAATATGATTTAATATCGAAAAATATAGAGAGATATAAAAATATTATATTTACTGATATCAAAATGATTTTATGATATCAAAAATTGAAATTCATAAATAAAAAGTGTTTATTCTCGAAAGCAAAAACGAATCATTTGAAAGCAGAATATCATTTTTGACATTTTATTTTCTTTTTATTAAATCAAGGAAAATTTTTTAGATTTTACTTTATTCAGAATCAGCCTTTTTACATACATTATAAAATGTGGAAATGAATGTCAAAAATTAATTTGTTGATAGGAATTTCCACGAGGAAACAGAAGGGATTACGTGTTTTCCGATGGTGACAGAATAATAAGAAACGTCATTAAAATAGAAATAACATTCCAATTAATCGAAGAGGTGGCTGTAGGCAACTTTGTTATTAATACATGTCAGGGTAAGTAAAGCGTAATCCACCACCCTTCTTCTAACTCCCACCCCCGATCCAAATACCTGCTGCCATTCTCAGACAGTTGTTTTAATTCCAACTCGTTTTATTACTTTGTCCGTAATTGCTTTAATTAGCACTGTCTTCAGTTGAGAAAAATTCGAGAAATGAAAATCTAGTAGCTGTGCCTATTTGGCACACGGTAGGGATGAGGCACCCCATGTAGGAGTTAACCGAGGCCAAATAAACCGCTTGGCGATTCTAACATATTCGCTGTTCTAATCTATTTTAAGTTGTACATATTTTTATTAACTTAATAATAATAATAAAATAATAATAATTATAGTCCCTTTTTGTTTTCAGCCTTGATTTCTCCATCACCGAGTCCATCCCCAAGCCCATCTCCTAGTCCATCCCCAAGTCCATCCCCAAGCCCATCTCCTAGTCCATCCCCTAGTCCATCTCCTAGTCCATCCCCAAGCCCATCTCCTAGTCCATCTCCAAGCCCATCTCCTAGCCCATCCGCAAGTCCATCCCCAAGTCCATCTCCTAGTCCATCCCCAAGTCCATCTCCTAGTCCATCCCCAAGCCCATCTCCTAGTCCATCCCCAAGTCCATCCCCAAGCCCATCCCCAAGCCAATCTCCTAGTCCATCCCCTAGTCCATCTCCTAGTCCATCCCCAAGCCCATCTCCTAGTCCATCTCCAAGCCCATCTCCTAGCCCATCCGCAAGTCCATCCCCAAGTCCATCTCCTAGTCCATCCCCAAGCCCATCTCCTAGTCCATCCCCAAGCCAATCTCCTAGTCCATCTCCTAGTCCATCCCCAAGCCAATCTCCTAGTCCATCCCCAAGCCCATCTCCTAGCCCATCCGCAAGTCCATCCCCAAATCCATCTCCTAGTCCATCCCCTAGCCCATCTCCTAGTCCATCTCCAAGCCCATTCCCTACCCCATCTCCATCTCCCAGTCCATCACCTAGTCCATCCCCCAACCCATCATCAAGTCCATCTCCTAGCCCATCTCCATCCCCCAGTCCATCTCCTAGTCCATCCCCAAACCCATCTCCATCCCCAAGTCCGTCACCAAGCCCATCACTTAGTCCATCCCCTAGTCCATCTCCTAGTCCATTCCCAAGCCCATCTCCATCCCCTAGTCCGTCACCAAGCCCTTCACCTAGTCCATCACCTAGTCCATTTCCTAGTCCATCCCCAAACCCATCTCCATCCCCTAGTCCGTCACCAAGCCCATCACCTAGTCCATTTCCTAGTCCATCCCCAAACCCATCTCCATCCCCTAGTCCGTCACCTAGCCCATCACCTAGTCCATCCCAAAACCCATTCCCCTCTCCAAGCCCCTCACCATCCCCTAGCACATCACCTCCTATTTCCCTGCAAGATATTATTCTTCGACCACATCGGAACAGAAAACGTAAGTTTTGTTACATACCAATGATATAAGCAATATTGCGTAGTGTTTTTAACTCGCGGTCTATCAGTCTTAGTAAGTTCATCTCCTAGCCTATCTCCTAGTCCATGCCCATATTGCTCTTTGAAGCGGTCCTTACATTAAAATATCGAAGTGCAGAAGGAGATATAGTCTTACTGTCGTAAAAACATGTCAACTGGTGGTGAGCAGTAGTATCTACCTCACTACTAACATTTTTTGTGATTCGCCAAAAGTTGGTGAAATATTGGCGATTTTTTTCAGTCAAATCCGAAAATTATAGAATTGAGATATCCTTACTTTCTTGAAATTTTGGTTGACCGTAGCAGACGCTTGTACCTGGATGTAACAGAATATATATATATATATATATATATATATATATATGTGTGTGTGTGTGTATGTGTGTGTGTATGTGTGTGTGTTTGTGTGTGTGATTGTTGTGATTTGTAAAAAATGGCAGAAATGTTGCCGAAAATCAATTTCTTATTAAAATATTAACTGAAATCTTATTCTATTTGAACATCAGTACCTCCTGGCTATAACTGTTTTCGTGATTCGGCAAAAATTAACAAAAATATTGGGGCCAAAAACAAATAGTTTAATAAGCTCTCAACTGACTCCGGGTATATGGCCTTACTCTCTTGAAATTTTGATTCATGGTAGCAACATTAGTGCTTGTCTGCAATTACTTGTTTTCCTGATTCCCCAGAACTTAACTGAAATATTTGTGAAAAAAATTCTTGCTATAATCACAACCGAAGTCAGTAGCAGCCTTATTCTCTGTAAATTGCGGCTAAAGATAGCGGATAGTAACACCTACTTGCCATATTTGTTCATACTGCTATACTGACTCACCAAGAAATAGGGGAAGAATTGGTGAGCAAACGAGTTTTAGTATGATCTAAACTGATGCCAGGGACGTGGTTTTACTGTCTTGAATTTCTGGTTAAAGGTAACTGGCATTACTACCTGCCTGGCTATCACTATTGTATGACTATCCAAGAAAAACTGGCGGAAATATTGGCCAAAAACAATCTTCACTAAGACATTTCTCCTAGGATCTCAGTGGTAATGTCTTAAAATTTTCAGCGAAAGTGGAGGGTATAAGTGTTCCCCATCACAGCTGCCTGACTATTATTTACCAAATAAATAATTCGATTGACCTTGACTGTGGCCGAGAATGTTTAGATCACCAAGGTACCTCTTGTGTAACGTTGTTTAGGCCAAAGGGGTCGAAAATGAACTTTAAATCATTCCCTTTTTAACCGTTTTTGAGGTTACGGTCAGCTTCCGCTTTTTAACCTTTACTGCGACCGAGAATATCAAAGTCACTGAGAAGATTCTTATGCAGTGTCGTTTAGGTCCAAAAAGTCTCTAACCGATTTCAAAATAAGTAGTTCTATAGTTAACCTTACACAAGGCCACGTGACCTTTGACCTTGACCTCAAGGTCAAGATTCAGGATTCAGGGTTACCCCCTTCGGAATGCGTTCATGTCTTCAAACTAGGATTTGAGCTCTCTTTCTAGCCATTTTTGTGATAAACAGGCGTTTTGAAAAATATTATGACCTTGACCTCAAAGGTCAAAGCCAAAATATCAAGCTGAGGATTCCCAGAGATCTTTACACGCTCTACACCTGTGCCAAATTTCGTCATCCTCCGTCAAACAGTGTAGGAGGAGTTTTCTGGAAGTCAACCGCCGGAAAAAAAAGAGAAGGAAAAGGAGTAAGAAAAGGGCTGAAACTTTCAGAATAACTACAAACTTATTCCCAGTTGAAAAAGAAGTTTGCAAGTGGGAATAAAAAAGAAGACATAATTCATTTGCATTTTTTTCAGTGAGTGAGCACAGATAAAGGGGGTGGGGATCGCGATATTTTAGAAATTTGTAATTAAAGTCACAAAATTTATCTATCATAGTAATATGCGAAAATGATTTAAATTTAGCAGAATCATCCAAAACATATGTCATTTTATTATACACGATGAATTTTAAAATAGCTTTTACACGACAAATGGTCGATCTTAACCATTCAAATGACTGTGATTCCATTCGAATTTAAGCAATCTTTTAAGCCGACGCTAAAGATTTTCCGGCGGGAGATAAATTTGGATTTTTTATTTTATTTATTTATGTTATTTATTGTGTTTTTATCTCAACAGTCCGACTAACCCATCATTCCTTTGGATAGAGAAGTAAAATTCCGTTTTGAAGTACAGATAGGATTCCAAATAAAAGGTGTAATTTACAGACAGAATTTCAAGGTCTGCAGTTAATGGAAGGTTTCTATATTGTGACAGAAACTAGCCCCTCTCCCCGATCTTCCATTGGTTGCCAAGATTTTCTAAGGGGTTTGCTCAGTGACGAAAAAGTTTGCATTTTCGTTAATAAAATAGAACAGAAAAGGGTGTTCATGCCGCGTGCACCTCACCACCCTGTATCCGCCACTACCCCCCCCCCCCCCCCCCCCCCACGCCCTACAACCCCATGGTATTCAGTTTTAGATCATACTGCTAAGCTTGCCGCAGTCCACTAGAGAAGCTTTAGGTAGCCCTAGTCCAATAATCTAGCAGTACCTCCACTAGGTATTTTGTCCTACACCCACATAATCTAGCGGTACCTCTCCCAGGCATTTTGTCCCCTTCCGATAATCTAGCAATACCTCTCCCAGGTATTTTGTCCTACACCTCCCCCCCCCCCCCCCGTAATCTAGCAGTACCTCTGCCAGCTATTTTGTCTCCTCCCCATAATCTAACGGTACCTCACCTATAACCCAGCTGCTTCTCCACTCTAACCGAGCCGAGGAAAACATCTCCAGATGATGTAATCTGCCCAAAGATAAGAATATCAATATATTGGCGAAATGAAGAATGAATTGCTGCTATTGGATAACTCGCGTTTCAGGAAAACATCGGAGAAGAAAAGGAAGAAAACGCACTGGGAATAACGAGAGCAGTAACGAAAGCGGCGAAAGCAACGACGGATAGTGACTTATTCAAAGGTGGGCACAGTGTTCAAGTTTGTTTTTAGTTTTTTTTTTTCGTTTGATGTTTTTTTTTTGGTTTGGAGGGGGGAGGGGGCAGAAGTGCTGTTGCTAAGGTAGACACAGTTGTCGAGTTTTCTCTTTTTCGGGGGGGGAGGGGGGAGGGGGACGCGCGAAGGGAGAAGGTGGGGGGGAGGTTACTGCTGAGTTAGACACCGTTTTCTCCGAGTGTTATTTATTTAGTTTTTTATTCGGACGACGGAGTGGAAGAGGGAGGGGGTGGGACGTGTGGCTGAATCCCTGCTGGTTGGGACGCGTGGCTGAATCCCTGCTGGTTGGGACGCGTGGCTGAATCCCTGCTGGTTGGGACGCGTGGCTGAATCCCTGCTGGTTGGAATCTTCATTCCGACAAGAATGCGCATTCACTTTTATCGCACCTTCTGTATATTTTTACCCAGTTTCTGCATGTTTTGTTGTAAATGTATGACATATGTATTTATATTAAAATATGAACAAATTGCTGCTTTTAATATGTCAAGTATGAAATGTTTTTCAAACAGGGCAAGGGACAAAACACTCGATTGTTGGTTATCATTACTAAAATGCACGAATTTCGAAATTTAATGCTTTGAGGCTTTCCCGAAATCGACATGTTTGTTTTCAAAATGCCCTTGTTAAATTTTATAAGAGCGTCACTTTGTTTTCTCAGACTCCCAAGGGCTGTCGGCCAATTAGAAAACTGTCTGGAAGAAGCTGGGGCTTGGGGAAGGACTGCGGGTTGGGGGAGGGCGGGGGAGGGGGGGGGGGGTGGAGTGGGGATGCAGGCAAGAAGCTATAATTTAGTCCCTTGTGAATGCGTGCATAGTTTGCTGAGGTCATAATTATTTATTTATGTCTTGTTTTTACAGGAAGAGAACCTGCAGATTAATAAGTGATTTTGAAAACGGCATTGATTTGAGGAACAGGAACGAGACACCACGTCCTTTGCCGTTGGAAACCAAATAAAGAAATAAGGAATATGACGACTAATAATTTGCAGTGTTTTCACTGAAACACACTTGCTGGGGCAAAACTTAAAGAGCTACATACATGAACAACATTGTCAAAATTCTTTTTAATAAACTAGACTGATATAAAGCTGTCAGTAGACTTTTTTTCAAAGAATGTATGTTGGATAAAAAAAAAACGAAAGCTGACTGACGATAGCCAATAAAAATGAAGATAAATGTAAGGGTACTTGTCACAAGTATTCATTTTATACTGCGTATAAGCTTAAGATTTGCTTAACTTTCACAAGTCGATAAGGATTAAGTAAGCAAAGCTAATCCTACGACATACTTTTCATGCTGCGGCTTCAAACCCGACTTACCTAATCCTGGCCGACTTAATTTACTTAGGATTATCTTGTGCACCGTGGATCAGCGATACGTCATCACTCTATTGAGTATTTTAAGCTAAGCAAATCCCGTGAGCTTCCATGCTGCGGATTTGCTTGAGATAAGCTAATTCAGGCGGATTAGTTAATCCTGAGTCTGTGCTTTTCATACTGCGGATTTTCTCAGGGTGGGTTTAACCAGTCTTAAGTTAATCCGCAGTATGTGACAAAGGCAGGAGGTATAAAAGCTATTAAGGAAATGAATAAATAAAGCACCGTTATGTCCGGTTTTTTTGTTTATTGATTTCATTTGATTTATACGCTATTTGCGCTGACCTCTGATTAATTATTTCTATCTATAGCATATTTTAAACAAAAAGGTATGAACAGTATTTATCATTTCAACTTTAAAAAGTTTTCTTTTAATTTTAACATCACAGAGATAGCAAACAAGCCTGAGATAGTCTGGTACTACTGAAATACACATTCTAAAAACAGAAAATGAACGCGTTTCTTAAGACTTGTATTAGAATTAGTTACTTAAAATTACAGCACGATCTGGGGTAGTACAATTGAATCTAGAGTTATTGAAAATACATCACAATAGAAAATCAATCAAATGTGAATTTCACGTCGATAAAATGCAGAGCGTCAGTTAGTAATATCACACTGAATATCATAAACTCCTTTAATACAAATATGAACAATATTACTTTTATATCATTAGTTATTTGCTTGTTTCTCCATAAAAATGGACTCAGTTTAAAACATTGATTGGTTCAATAATTAGCAAATCATAGACATGTCCATAATGCGTTGTTATAAAACAACTGACCTCTGATCAGATCTAACTTTTATGCATAAGCACAGAACCGATAGATATTTTAAAAGGTGGTTCCTCTGTTTTTTTTAGTACTATTTTGCTCGGAAAGCGCCGTGGATCTTCGGAGTAAAAAGGTGTTATA
>OX457028.1:15309636-15312136 GCA_949752745.1 Protula sp. h YS-2021
GGATATGAAGGAATAACGGGTTTTTAAAAATATTTTATTCAAGTTTCTTTCTCTTTCATTCATTATTGAATAGAAAATTAACCTTGTTTGGAAACTCTCTGATACTTCAAATTCAATTAAAAATTTCAGTTTTATAGATAATCTTATCCATAAATATCTTATATTTTATATTAAATTGATCTCGCTATTTTTTATTTATTTATTAATTAAATATTTTATCAATATCAGTAAATATATTTGTGGATTCCAATCAGGATTATAAATAAAAAAGGCGTTACAGTTTCTACTCTTAATACGATATTATATGAGAAGTTTAAGCACAATTGCAACTTTTTGGTTGAAATTGGTCTGAAGTGCCTGTAATGGCCCGAATTAATTTTAAAAAAAATAACACTTTTAAATTAAGCGAATAAACCTTATGAATCTGCGTTAAATACTTGTAAAAGTTTTTTTTTTCAATATGTAAAATTAAAAGTCATCAGAATCAAGTCGTCCTGGAAAGGAATTTCGCATCACATTTACGCAGCTCAGTCTCATTCGCACCTACCTGTTGTAGTCGCCTAGTTGGTCGAACTCTTCTTTGACTTTCTTTCCCTCTGAAAGACACATATTTATAGGCTGCCATAGAAACCGAAACGAGAGGATTGTAAAAAAAAAACAAGGTGTATTAAAACGAGGCTTTAAAAGTCATTAATGCCAGTATCAATTACAGGAGGCAGGGAAGAACATTACACATCACATAGAAACCGAAACGCTAATTGTGATCTTGGGAGGTGCCAGTTTTGAAGACCGCAAAGTTTGAACAAATAAACAGGGCCCGAACAGATAAGACATTTTTTTCAGACATGCATTGCGACACAAAACCCCTCTTTTCAAAATTCAAGGACATGCCATGCTTTGTGTGACGTCATGCGAGGAGGATAGTTGCATGTCAACACAGCGAGGCTTCAATAAGGCAAAATGTTGGGACAAGGGCCAAAATACAAGTAGCGTTATTCCTGTTCCGTCTGAACCCAGCAATTCTCTGACAAATGATAGTGGTGATAGCTATTTTAAAATAAAGCTTTATTGGTGATTTATCCATTTGTCCCGGTAAAATCCGCCCCCCCCCCCCTCCCCGGCCTCATTCTTTCTTTTACACTTGTTACCAAATTTGTTGGCACACTAAATACTGGATCCCACATAGAGGGGTTCAGTTTAAACTCTTTTTTTAGGGGAGAGGGGTTTCATGGGGAAGAGTCTCGCCATGGTGGGAGAAGGGAGGAAGAATGGATGCACAATAAGACGTTTTCAGCAGACCTACATTACTCTGGTTTTATGCTCATTCCATCCTGCGTCGATTTGATGTTGCGATGTCGATGCGACCAAACCACAACATTAACCCTGGATGTACCTTGGTTGTTATTGGTTGCGATCACAGATCAACATCTTATCGACGTCTTTGACACAATTTGAGTAGACGTAAACGCAACTTCCCTCACATTTAACCAAAGTTTTTGGCGTTGTTATAAAACAGCTGACCTCTGATGAAATCAATATGTTCTGTATAAACACAGCGGGTGAATATTTTAAACAATAGTGCCGCTCTTTTTTCAGTATTATTTTCGAGAAATCTCCAGTGAGTTTGAGGAGCAAAAATGTGTTATACACAACAGACCGAGCCACCAAAGAGGATGGCTGTTGAACAACATTGATGTTTCAGTGCAACGTCGAACAGAAGTAGAAAAATCGACGTTGAACAGACGTCGAAAAATCGAAATTGTATAACGTTGGACCCACAAATAAATAAAAAAAAAAACAACCCACTTGTGTTATCTTCTTCCAGAAATGGTAGCCATAACAAGTCACTATGAAAATAGGCTAAAACGAGAACGTAAAATTTCAAAAGCGCACAATTTTTTTCTACTTTTAAAAAATATTCTTGAAAATTTACTTCATATGTGACCGAATGACCCAAGGATGGGAGGTGTGGGGGGGGGGGGGGGGGTGTTATGTCCCTGAGGAGTGACCATACTTTGACTGTAGCTCACTTGAATTGATTCTAGATTAATATTTAATGGCATCCATACAGCGTCGCCTTCCTGACTTCTATGCAACGACGGCCGACAGACGTTGTTTTCAATTTATAACCTTTACGCAACGTTGATTAGACGTTGGAAAGGTAGACGTCGAGTCTACTCCCACAAATAACTAAAACCCGACGTTATATATATTTGCTACAGAAGTCATCTATACTGGAACAGAAGAAAAGTGGTCTTGTTTCTTATGTGGTCTCAATTGTGTTTCTAGTCTCATTCGGGATCGGGGTGTTACTTAGCGACAGAAAAATGTCCAAAATGATACTTCGATGTTTCGTTAGTTTCGATTTTGGTGCTTTGATTAATGATAAATTTCGTTCGATAACATAAAACATAAAACACGGGTGGAGGAGGGAGAATGGTGGAGGAGTGGGGAGGGGTGGAGAAGATGGTGGAGGGGAGGTTAGAAGTTTTCTGATTTC
>OX457028.1:15950193-16015193 GCA_949752745.1 Protula sp. h YS-2021
CTCTCTCCCTCCCTCTCTCTCTCTCTCTCTCTCCTCTCTCTCTTCTCTCTCTCTCATCTCTCTCTCTCTCTCTGTGTCTCTCCCCCTGCCTCTCTCCCAATCTCTCTATCTCCCTCTCTCTCCCCCTGCCTCTCTCCCAATCTCTCTATCTCCCTCTCCCTCTCTCTCTTCTCTCTTCTCTCTCTCTCTCTCTCCCTCTCTCTCTCTCTCCCTGTCTCTCTCTCTCCCTGTCTCTCTCCCTGCCTCTCTCCATCTCTCTATCTCCCTCGCTCTCTCTTTCTCTCTCTCTCTCTCTCTCTCTCTCTGTCTCTCTCCCTGCCTCTCTCCATCTCTCTATCACCCTCGCTCTCTCTTTCTCTCTCTCTCTCTCTCCCTCTCTCTCTCTCCCTCTCTCTCTCTCTCTCTCCCTGTCTCTCTCTCTCTGTCTCTCTCCCTGCCTCTCTCTCCATCTGTCTCTCTCTCTTTCTCTCTCTCTCTCTCTCTCTCTCTCTCTCTCTCTCTCTCTCTCTCTCTCTCTCTCTCTCTGTACCCTCTCTCCATATCTTTGCTTCCTTACCTTTTTTACTCTCAGTCACAACGTTTGAACACACACTCTCGTGTAGCCATTCCCTTAATGCTGCGGTTGGTCCGCAAATGTGCCGTAACACAACATCGGCGTTGGATCGACCTCAGAATGTTTACTGCGTAACCTATGAACAAGTATTGAATGCCTTCTCTCTAAAATTCTTAACTAAAGATCAATAAAAACATCTGTATTCTTGAAATATTAAAATGCTGCAATTTACATCAAAACAACTTTTACATTTGTAATTGTTATATAAAAACCTACAGTTATCGGTAAAATTGACAGTAATCACATTTATTAAATTGTTTTATATGTGAAAGCGAAAAGCAATATTTAAAGCTTAATCATTTCGCTGTATCTGTAACGACGCGAATCGATAAACACTTGCCTAAAATAGCAGATAATACAGGATAAGAGCACTGCGGAAAAAGGAGCATCCCGGAAATAAGACTACTCAACGTCAGCCCCTGACTCTCCCCCCGCCACCGCCTCACCCCCACCCTCCCCCATTCACCATTATACAGAACTCCTGTGCTCAAACTCAAACTCTCAGCCTATTTCTAGATCAGCTTAGTCAATAAGTAAAACCTAAGGTCAAGTTAAATTAGTATAAACCCAAGCTCTCTTTGAGCCAACATGGGGGTAGCTTAAAATCAAGTGAAGTTCCCTGTAAAGTTAGTATTATTTTCTTCTCATGAAATATGTTTGATGCACTTCATTTTACTAATTTCGATTATATAAACAACCATTTCTTCCCGCCGCTCACACGGCAAGCCTTGGAGGGGTCTTCAATGTGGTAAAGCTGAAACTCTTATTCTGAGCAAACACTCAAGTCAATTTGAAATTCACGTTTAAATACGAGTTTGAGTTAAGTTATTGAATACGGGCGCTGGAATTAGGACCAACTTATTAACGAGTCCGGGAGGAGGTTTTATGTCTGAGGCTTCTGTGTATTTTATACACACACGTCTTGTCGTTTTACGCAGTGTTTTGGGGACTTCAAAAGTTATCCGTCCTGTCCGTATGCCTATCATAATACAGAGACCGTATTCAAGGACGTGGCTCAAACTCACGCTCAGGGTCAAAATTTAAGCCAGTTATGAGATTTGTTTAATTAATCAGTAAAACTTTAGTCTAGACTGGAGGTGGCTTAAAATTAAGTCCAGTTTATAAAGAAGCTAGAAACATTTTATTTCTCTCCAAATATGTTTGAAATACTTTATTTAATTTATACAAAGAAACATTTCCCCTTCCCAAACCCCCCCCCCCCCCAACCCCGGCCGTCCGCGCAAAATATCTTGAACTCGGCAGAGTTTTCAATGTGGCACACACCTCCAACTCGTATTTTGAGCAAATGCTCAAACGAGATGGAAAATCAAGTTTCAAACTTATTCGGAGTATGAGTGAGCCATGAGTGAGTATGCGTGAGCCATGAGTGAACCATGAGCCATGAGTGAGTATGAGTGAGCCATGAGTGAGTATGAGTGAGTCATGAGTGAGTATGAGTGAGCCATGAGTGAGTATGAGTGAGCCAAATTGTTCAACACGGGCAGCAGAATGGTCACTTTCAGTCTGTTGGTGAGGTCAAATCTATTGATAAACCGTGAAAGAAAGAACTTGGAGTCACAGTCACATAAAAATATCGATGTTATTTCCAATAATTGAACATGATTCTCATTTATTTCAACTTGTAATTGTTCTTCGCGATTTTGCAGGTGCGATTTTGCCGGGGGCAATATTGCACGTGCGAATTTGTAGATGCGAATTTTGGGCGTTAATCGGGTTGATACTTGAGTAGTATAATACCTATTTTTGCCAAACTTTTAATGAAACAAAACAACTAATCAAATGCCAAATGTAACACGCCTTAATGGTTCAAAGAATGTGGTTAAGAAGTAAAATCCTTCCCCTACTCACCCGTCCCCCCCCCCCCCCCTCCATCCCCTTCCCCAGCCTTATTTGGTTTCATTTTAAAAGGAACACGCTTTCTTGGGGATTATGCTCCTTTAAATCTTTGCCAAACCAAGTGCTTCCCGGTATCTCAGATCCCTGAAGAGCAGATTTGGAGATTGTTGTTCAAAAATAAATTATCAAAATAACTGATAAAAGAGGCAAAATTGGCACTCCGTGTTGAGGTATTTTTTTTAAACGTTATGGATACGCATAGTAACCAGTTGGAACATTGGCGTCCCCATCCCCCCTCCCCCCCTCAACCTCGCGGGGCAGAATACAGCTGCCTATTTGTAAACCATAACTTATTAGATTTTGATGTTTTTTCCTTACAAAATAAAAAAAGGCTACATCCGCTGCTACTGCATCCCCCCCCCCCCCCCAGCGGTCGATTTCTTAATGACTGCCCAACGGGGTGAAACTTGCTGATGAACAGTGTGTGCAAGCCATCCATTTTATTATTACACGGTTGCCATGAAATAAATGTTAGCCTCACCACTTGCAAAAGTGTAAACGTGTAATAATGTTAATTATTTCATGAATGAATGGGCGTCACAGTGTAGTAATATCATAGTGTCTGGTAAGCGACCCGTTTTTATTATTATACGATTTTCATGAAATAAGTGCTTGGCCTTCGACTTGCAACACTATAGACGTGTAATAATAAAAATAGGTGGTTTAATAATAGGAATATAGGGGTGTTTTAAAAGCTATATTTGACCTGTGTTCTACATTTTGACATCTGTTTATCCATGATACAAGGTAAGGTTATTACATGAGAGCAACTCAGCCAGTCACTTGTTAGTACAAGGCACACCAGTCCTATGTTATACCATTACGGATGAGAAGGCCGTCTCGAAAGTTGGCCACTTTTTGTCTATTTGCCCGTACTGAGCAGAGCTTGAAATATATGATAATGACCTAGAATTATAGGTGTATATATTGACTCTACATCTTAGTAAAGAAATCTCAGTCGCGATCGGAATTTTGAGGTGTTAAACAGACTTAATTGCAGCAAAGCAATGGCTCGAAAGTTGGGCACCCTCAGACAAAATACTGAAAAATTACCAATCTTTATTTATCACGAAGATTGAATCCCGATTTAAATACTGCATTTAAATAAGCAATGCTTGTTTTTCAATGGATTCGTTTGAACTGAACAAAAAATGCGGACTATCATCTGGAAGGCGAACGATAGAAAAAATGTGAAAAAGTTATTTATACACATTTTTTATTTGTGTGAATTTTGGCCTTATTATTGTTTTCACTTTTTTGCTCTCACTACGTGGTGCTTTAGCATTCAGACCACCGCCGGTAAGCTTAATGATCCCTCCTTAGGTAAGGCATGTGAACCAACTGGGCGAAAGGCACCTTCACAATGCTCTCTGCACGGCCCAACCGTACTAATAACTCCACTGTTAATTGTTTACGACAATCGAAAATCGGACAACAATAAGAGACTGGCATTGGTACATACGGGTACTAGGTTAGTGGCAGTGAAAAATAGATAAAAACAGGTAGAGCGTCACTAATGACACGCCTGTCGCTTAGATACGCGCGTAGATGCATCATGTATGATCTGACTGCGTGAAAACTGTTACCATAACAACAGAACAAAATCGCTACCTCGTTATATAATTAATCAAAAACTATACATTAATAATCCACCAAGTTTGCAATGCTCGCACGTTTCCGTACAACATTCTGAAAGAGGAGTTTATGGTTGAATGCGAATATATTTGAGGGATAAGAGGCCAGCTGTCTTTGATCCTATCATATTTCAAGTTAAATGATGTTGTTTTGAAATATTTTTGCTCTAAATCGCCTCCCTTGAGTCTTTTATATCAGTTCCTTGGAGTAAAAAATAAAACAAGTTTTCCTTTGTTTACACAAATCACCGAAGTGAGATCTCACAAATGCATTTAGAGGACGAACTTCAACATTGTGAACTCTTTCAATATCTCCGACGCCCTCCCCCCCCTCCCACCCCACCCCTAAAAAAAGCAATTTAACTTGACGATTTAATCACCAAACAAGATAAACCATTGTCTACCACTGAATGCCACTGCAGAAGATAATGCGCTGAGCAGACCACAAATGGGTTCGTGAACTATACAGTACATTAACCAATTCTTCAAACAAGGCACTTAAAATGTACGAACTTAATGGAAGAACTAAGAAAAAAATCAAGTCACTTGAAAGAAACCGCACGGTTTCTCACTTTAAGCTTACATTAGGATTGTGGACGACTAATAACACTTTGAAATAATAGAGCATCACTCTTGCATCGGTATCAAAAGTCCAATAACAAAATGAAAAACTTAACAACAACACAAATATTTGACCTATGGTTTTCTCTCAAATGACTGGATCACACAGATGGTCTTTGGTACGTACAGTAAAACCTGCCTCCGAACAGACCCATATGATGTGGGAAACTCCCTAATTCGGAAAAACTATTTCAATTCCTTTTAATTTCCCATTGCTTTCTGTGCAATAAGAACTGGATAATTTGGACACCTCCCTATTCCGGACAGTGGACCTAACTTTTCAGGCTTATTTGCAGATTGTGCTATATGACCAAGCCGTCTAATTCGTACAAGTATTGCGTTATCTTAGAGTGCCGTTAATTCTATGTTAGATATTATGTCAGCAAGAACGTGCAGCAGCAAATGTGTGTGCGTATGTTTCCGGGCTTTTTATCCAAAAACGTGTCTCATGTCCCGAACTTCGTCACATAAGTGCCTGATGCTCTCCATTTAATACACCGCAGCATTTAAATAAATGGGCATTGTCAATCGAGATTGAAAATGGTCAATAACGAAACATACATAAATTTTAGACGAGCCCCTCCCGCCTCATTTTCCCGCCTCTGTGTCAAGAAATTTAGACGAGCTCACCCCCATCTCCCCAGTAATAGCAGCAATATGCCACAGTAAAAATTCAAACCATTTTAGTTAACATGAGTAATCCAGACACCTGACTAATCCGGGCAAATTTTGCTAGTCCCAACAGCGTCCGAATTGACCAGATTTTTCTGTACTTATGTGTAATAATGTGTCAATTTAAATCCCTACACGTGCTAATTAATGCTCACATACACGTAACGCATATCCACAAATAGCATTTCCGTTTCAAGGTTTCAACATTTCTAGATCGCCCAAACTTGTCTGGTCCCCATAGCCGGGAGTTGAAAGATAGTTTTGCCCATCTAGGGAAATCGGTGGGGAGGGGGGAGGGGGGTTTGTGTGAGTGCCTATGTCCCACACGTCTTCGGTCAGTTGATTCCACTCTCCTCTTGTTGGGATGACTCTGTAAATTTCAGTGACCGCTCGTGAGCTCTTTGGCCATTGTTTGGCTGCAGTTTTACTTCACCCAATTAAAAAAAAAAGCAATGTGAAAACAAGTGACATTTCTGTCCGACACTTGAGCCTAGTTGGTGTGTAATCTGTCATAAACAACTTGTTTGAAGTTACTTTTCAAATAAGTCACAGAGTGTTTTAACTGCAAAGCGGAAAATCACCCCCCCCCCCCCTTCACACCATTGGGTAACTGGGTGCGGAAAGATTTTGAGATTTTTAAATGTTTGTTTTCTTTTTAATAACTGCAAACAAGGTTAACTAAGTGAATGTTTTTCCACAACACTTTATTTACGAGATGAACCTAAAGGTCAGACACTAGGGGTTTTTTTCTTTAAGCGTTAAAACTTGCAATTGAAAAAAAAAGAAATAGCGTTGGAGGACATTTTCACACTAATGCAACACTCACAGATATCTAAAACCATTTCAAATATCGGTAAAGATAAAATTGAGGAGATCCACCTAATTCTGTAGCATTTTTTATTGAGCACAATTTCAACTCTCCTCCCCCCTCCCCATCCCAGTACCTGGGGTGTAGGCATATTTAGCAGCTGATGTGAACCTATATTAAATCCTTTAAACCATACCTTTTTCCAGACATCAGCCCTTCTTCTGATAGCATTTGGTTGAGGCAAACTGAAGTAATTATTGTGAGATATATCTAAATATTTCAGAGATCTTAGATCAGTATATAATAACGTAAATATATATCAAAATTTTTCTCAATTACACATGCAACTGCATTAGACTTATCTCAGTGCTGTGAAATAAATTCCAGTTATATGTTCATCTTTACTTTTGAGAATATCCCTACTTATTTACAGATATCTCAAGTCAATTTTGAGATATCATACAATTTTTAATAAACCAGAGAAGAATGCTAATGCTTACGCTTTATTCAGCAGTATAACACGCACCGAGTGACAATGCACTCCCTTGGGAAGAAATAGTAAGTAGATTTTGCGTTCACTAACCGCATACAACAACTTCGCTCGCCAAATTCACTCGAATGTCACAGGTGTACGTTCGAAACTAAAACTAAAACAAAATGTGTGATTAAAAACAACAACGGCATTTCAGTACACATTCTAATAATAGATTACAACATTATAATCACAGATAATAAAGATATAAGTGCAGATTATAAGGATATAATCTCATATTATAAAGATATACCAACGCAAAAAACTACTACCCGAAGGTAGTGATGTCATAGCGCAGTTCGCACTTACTCAGCCGCTCCTAGAGACGTTCGGAAAGACCCATGGGCTGCGTTACCCTTAAAAAGAACATTGGCTTTGATGACTACGGCTTGAAACTCTATTTGCTTTACTCCTCGTTTGTTCACGGGTCAGTCACAAAGGCTGGCCGTGCCTTGTAAGGAGTTTACAAAGATATAATCTCCAATTATACAGATATAATTACAGATTACACAAATATAATCACGGGTGTTGCCACAGAACAGATGATACCATTTTGTTCGATTAAGACATGTTAATTCAGGGATTAATAATCATTACAACACACACCGAGTAGCACGTGCATAAAGCAGTGGTAAATAAATTTTACGCTCTGTGACCGTGTGCAAAAATCCCGCTGACGTGAAAATCGCATTGATACAACGGCAGTCTTTTCTAACTATTGACGTCATCGGGATTTGTTATTTTAGCAAAATAGCTTCTTGCCTTAATGACAATAATTGAGTTCATGCAATATTAAAATCCACGTTGTTTAAATGAAATCGAATTTAATGCATAGTGCACGTCCACCTCAAGAGCAAAACCAGCACTTTGAGTCAAAATCGGTTTTCTGAATTCACTGTTCGGTATTATCATGGAGCGATGAATGATCAACAGTTATGAGGGAATGTAAAATGGTTATATGTCCCCAACTTTTGCATATAATTAAATTATCCAGATTTGCATGGAACGTGTTATAATCCAGATGTCAAAAATAACAAAAAAACGACTGGAATTTCTATTGATATTTAGTTCTAATTTCAACAACTGAGCAATTTATGTGCAATCAATGTTGTTCCTTTGCTGTGTTTGTCACTTGTTAAATGATAAATATTATTTTAAACGTGAAATGGTTGAATAACATTGTTTTAAATTCTCATGTTTGTCGTCTGTGTTTATGTTTCCAAACGGTTAGGCATATTAAATAAATTTTGATATGACTCATTTAAAAGACTTCAGGTAAAAAGAGAATACAGGCCTATTGTGTGTCGTTTGTGTGCTGTGGAATATTTCGGGGTAATATTTAAGTAATTAGGCATAACGGTTATACCCTAACATTATAGACTCTTTGAAAAACACGAATCTCCCATATCATGATTTATAAGAAAATTTTGTCTGAAACAATATACAAACACTATATATTCAGTGTATTCTAGTAACAAGTTGTTTGTGTTTCCAGCAAACTAGTGCAATTATCACAATGATTGAACATTGCTTCTTTGCAAAGACATATGTGTGCATTTATGTATTTGTCTTAACCAGTAAACGGTACGTGCCAGTGTACCCTAGTCGTAAGATCTGTACAGAAACACCAATGTACTTAAATCAACTGCACTGAAAACAGTGTTATTGTCGATATGATTTTTCTAAGTGAACAAAAATGTCCGTTTAAGTATAATTACCTGCTGTTTATTACGCACAGCTGAATAGGTGCCTAAGAACTTATCCATCATAATTTGCCCATTACCTGTGCAATGGTATCAGCATTTACTCTGTGGAGCATTAGCAGCAGCTTAGTGAGACTGTATATGATGTTGTTCTATGGACATATGTCGACAGTTGTTTAATTATCTGGCCGTGCTTTACCCTCCTAAAATTTCGAATGTTTTCTCATACAGATTTTCTTTATTGGAAAATTCTGTAAACGACTTGACCATCACATACCATTGATCGCTTAACCTAGCTTTAGTAGAAGGCTAATATGTTCACTTTCTTAGTTTTGATACCATCTTATTCCTTAACTATTGAGTCTAATGCTGTATTGTGAGTTATGCACTAGTATGTTTTTGAAAACATTTATATGTCAGATAAAAATCATAAAAAATCATGATCTCTACACGCCAAAGTTTATCTGATCTTACAAAATCTTATCTTGCGTTTTTGTGCCAGATATTCTGTGCCTCAATGGAGCATTTTGAGTTAATTCATGGAAGGAGAGCCAACAAATACTGTCATAAAAAATAAGAAACTACATGTTATCCCTTGTTCAAACGGATCAGGAGATGGTATCAAAGATATCTGGAAACGACGTAAAGAGATCAGTAAGGGGCGTTCAAAGGAATCATAAAGTGGTTTCAAACAGATCAGGAAGTAGCGTCAAAAGGATCAGGAAGTAGCGTCAATAGGATCAGGAAGTGGTGTCAAAGAGATCAAGAAGTGGGAAGTGGCGTAAAGGAATAAGGAAGTGGCGTAAAACTGATCGGGATGTGGCGTTCAAACGGATCAGGAAATGGCGTAAATAGATCGGGAAGTCGCATTTAAAGGGGTCAGGAAATAAAGTCAAAGGGTCACGAAGAATTGGCCTCCCTGCTTCTATATTCGTTTTATGTAACTGCTGCAACTAGATTTATAAGTATATTGTTTTCACTGGCACAGGTGTACCGTGACAATGAAGACATCTCTGGGTGTGATTGGAACAATCACCTCAGGCATGTTTCTGACTCTCATTCATAATAAGCAAGTAACTATGGTAACTGGAAATAGAAAACTATTATTGTTGTCCTCTTGTAACCGCGACACGCTTGAACAAAGAATTTGTGGAACTGGTGCTGGGAATTCTACACAACAGAGCATCACTTGACATCACAGTTGGTAAACATGCAACACCTCCATGACGCAATATCCGGTGTGAAAAAGAAGTGTGATATTACATGTGGAATTGTTGTGATTGATTTTTATTCAAATTTATAATACAGGTTAAGTGTGAATGTGAATGAAAACAAGTCAATGGTTTTTTTTTCAAACGCAAATGCCCAATTTCTCTGTATAACTCTACATCCTCTACCTCGACAGACATATGTCCTGAAACCGCCAATTAACTTTTTTTAGAGCAAAATGTCGATGCGAAACCAGATAAGAATAGACAAAGTGTTAAAAGAGAAAACACTTGTTTGAATAAACCTATTTTATGAAATAGAAATTAACATTCCAACAGAGGCGAATGATTCCTTCTTGAAGATTATGACAGCACAGTTGCAAAGATTAAGTCAGACGTGCTTAATTTAGCTGATATTCATCTACAGTAAGTTGTATAGCTTCAACAAGGTGGGGTATTTCATGGATCTACAGTCAGTGGTATAGATTCAACCCGGTGCGGTAAAACTCATTTCATATAGATCTGCAGGCAGCTCTGAAGATTCCTCCGGGTGTGTTTAACTCAGCTGATAAGGATCTGTAGTCAGTTGCATAGTTTCAGGCAGCTTGCATGATTACAAGAATCTGCAGTCAGCCGCATAGATTCAACCAGGTGTGCACTGGCAATTAATTCAGCTGACATGAATCTACAGCGTAGGTTCTACTAAGTAACTGGAGCAGTAACTGGAGGCTGGAATAATAAACTGTTTAGCATAACGATATTTATGACGGCTATTGATTTATTTGCCACAGTTACAACCATGAGATAACACAGAAAGAGCCACAGAAAGAGATTTTTCAATCAATTGAGTCCGAACACGGAAATGGTCTATTTCATTTTTTCTATTTTATACGTTACAAACTGTTGCGTCTCCTCTATATGTACACCGATCCTTTTTTTGAAAACAATCTAATCTAACATCTGAAGCAACATATACACGCATCACATCTGTAATGTGCTTAAATTACTTTCATACCCCACATAACTATGAAACTTGACTAAAAAAGCACAAAATTAAATAAATTCACTGAGACAGCGAAGATTACATAACTTATTACAGTGTCATTAATATTATTCCACCATTCCGTTATTTAATGTTTCTTACAGTGGAGGTACATGACTCGCACCAAAGCATTACCGGTCCGTCTTCAACAGTTCCACAATTTGGATTGGTGGCGTCAATTTCAATTCATTAACTCTTTTTAATACAGACGAGAAGGGCATTCCTTCAAAAAGTCTTAAGTTTTTGTAAATGCCAAATCTGACTTGAATATTTCCTAACTGACTATTTTTTGTACATCTAGTGTGATATTTGTTTTAATTGTTGTGTAACAAAATTGTTAATCTCGTACAGACACCGACATTTGAGTTAATTTATCTATTATACAACTTTTGTATCAGTCGCATCAATAATCAAAGTTAATTAAATTATTATTGATAATTCCATTAACACAGTCGTAAATCGTTTTGAAATAATTATATAATTATTGTACAGATTTCAGGTGTATGTGATGAATATATTCCGGGTGGAGCGGTTTCTCGTAATTTCTTTCTTATTGTAATCGATTAATAAAATATTTTGTTGCTTTTAGTTATTCATTATATACCACCATTGCGAAATACTTTGCCTCACACAATGACGTTGAGAGAATTCGGCATTGAAAAATATACGTTGTTTTAGTTATTCATTATGTAGCACCATTGCGAATTAAAGCCAATAAAAATAGAAAAAGGAATTTCTTTCCTCGACTCAAACTTTTTAACCATAGCATAGTTTATGGCTCATGTTTCTTTTTCCGAGATGCCAGTTTTTCTGGCTAACTGGTGTGATACGCTTAGGGCTAGGAAACTAAATTTGACAGATATATATTGTAGCAGGCGTTTTATCCTCTTCCGATTCGTTTTGAAATTCATTTGTATTTTATACCCAAAAACCCTACATTGGAATTTTTGTGCACATAAAGCAACAGACAGTTCTTCAGTCAGGATCTATGGTATATTGATGACATCTGTAACCACCAAACACTGACTGCAAATGGGCCTAAAATATATTGCAACCTGTTGGTATGTTGAGTAAAATTATAACAAGGAAAGAGAGAAACAAAAGGACGGGGGTCAGGTTTTTTCTGTCGTACCAGCTGCACAAATGAGATATTACCTGCAGATATGTTGCACATCGACAAGACAGATAGATCTATTAAAACTACACAGATTGCAAAAATTTTGTCACGACAAGATGGCTTTGTTTTTGTAGGGTTCCCGTAATCAAGCTACTAGAAGGCTTGAAAAGACAGAGAGACCTATTAAAGCTGTACAGATTGCAAAAATCTTGTCACGACAATTCAGTATTGTAAGTTTTGTGATCAAGCACTATTCAAGGATAAATAAGTTTATTCCCTGCATAATGAAATGTAGGATAAAAAGTGTGCCACATGTGATTTTTCTTTATTACCTAAAACGCTAGACAATGAAAACAGGAACATGGCTGGGAGTTGTGTACGGTTCCCGTAATACAGCTTCTTGGAGGCTGGTTGTTTGGACCGTGAACTAAAAATCCACTAGGGTGTTTAATCTTCCTAAACTATTTAATTAATTTAATTCCGAAAGGAGGGAATAATGAAAAGCAATAACATAGGAAGCATAAAAGGAATACGAGTTTTGATGAGTTTCGCATCCCCATGACATTCCCAGCAATACCTTGTTAATGTTTTAACTTTTTTCTCAAAAGAGGACAAATCGTTAATAAAATACATTTGTTATAACTGCACTCAACTGACTGAGAGATTATATGTCTGAGAGATTATATGTCTAGTTATTACGTGTTACTATGTCTAGTGACACGTAATAACAGCAAATAAATGTGGTTTTATGAGGTTTGCTACAGTGTAAAAAAGAAATAACTATATTTAACTATATTAAATAACTATATTTTTCTCACATACAAATATCTTATAAAATAAACTTTCAATTCCCTTCTTCAGAACTATCTCCTTCCCAGATCCCAATTTCAAAGGTAACATTTCTGTATTGCTTTTTTCTGATATCTCACTCGAGCACAAAGATATTAAAAATTAGCCACTATATAAACACACGCTTAAGTCGTGATTGGACACAGTAGCTCGCATATTTATTAAGAATACAGACGTGGAATCATAAACAAATGAAGACAAATACGACCCGTAAATTTGACATCTTAACACCTCTTGCTTTACATTATTTACATTATTTGCAAATTACCTGATTTCTATGTAAACCATATAGGCCCCTCTGATGTGATAAGCGGCTTATGTCAGCATACAAAACCGTCTCATGTTTTAGACGGCTTTTGTAAGCATACAAACCTCTGTGATGTGGGAAACGGCTTAGTTGAGCATTCGGACCCCTGTGATGTGATAAAAAGCTTATGTAAGCGCACGGACCCCTGTGATGTGATAAGTGGCATATATGAGCATACAAAACCATCTGATGTGTCAGATGACTTATGAACGCATGCAAACCTCTGTGATGTGGAAAACGGCTTATGTAAACACCCAAACCCCTATGATGTAGAAACGGCTTATGTGAGCATACAACCCCTGTGGTGTGATAAACAACCCCTTTTCAATGTTATTTTTAAGTATAAATGTTAGAACGTTAAAACGTTTATCTCGGTATTGCAAAAGTAATTATCTCACAATTCCTGTCTACACCATCTGCAAAGTGTTTAATTTTTAATAGCTACTATCAAAGTTAGGTACCACTGAAATGTATTCGTTAATTTGTGTGCTTTATATACTCTACTATAATATATTTCCTTGCTATTGCGTAGAGTTATTATTTTAAATCACAATATTCATTTAAAAAAATATTGAGTGTTTCTTCATGAATTAAAAATCTATTTAATTACAGTGAAACCTTTATATTTGTGTCCTCAACTGACTGAGAAATTTTGTCAATAATATGCTTAATGACATGTTATAACAGAACATACATGTGGCTTTATGTGGTTTGTTATAGTGTAATAAACACAACAATTCAACTTGAGTAACTACGTTTTCTAACATACAAGCATCTTATCAAATAAACTTTCGATTCACCTTTTCTGAACCCATAAAAATATATTTCTCTTCAGATTCAACCCCATGCCGAATCTTATATATTAAAGGTAATATTTCTGTATTCTTTCCCTAATATCTCACTTTAGCACACTTGGCCACTATATAAACAAATTCCTAAATCGAGATCTGATAAAGTAACTCGCATAGTCCATAGAATAAAAAAAACAAGATGTGGATTTATAAACAAATGAAGACAAACACGACCCGTAAATTTGACATCTTAACACCCCTTGCTTTACATTATTTGCAACTAACCTCACTTCTGTGAAAAGCGCTCTCTAATGTCATGCTTTAAAGAGGGAGAAAAAAGGCAATGTGAGCATGTAGGTCCCTCTCATGTGATAAGCGGCTTATGTGAGCATACGGACCCCGTGACGTGATAAGTGACTTATGTGCGAATACGGATCCCTGCGATGTGATAAGCGTCTTATGTAACCACACAGCCTTTTCTGATATGACAAGCGGCTTATGTGAGCGTACGGACCCCTGTGATGCGATAAGCGGGTTATGTGAGCATATAAAACCGTCTGATGTGTCAAACGGCCTATGTAAACATACAAACCCCCATGATGTGGGAAACGTCTTGTATAAGCAATGTGAACATACAGCCTCCTCTGATGTGCCAAGCCGCTTATGTGAGCACACGGACCCCTGGGATGCGACTTATGTGAGTACGCAGATCCCTCTGATGGGATACGCGACTTATGTGAGCAAACAAAACTGTCTGATTTGTCAAACATCAAATGTAAGCATGCAAAACCTGTTATGTGATAGCCGGCTTGTGTAAGCATAAGGACACAAGAAGCGGCTTTTGGGCAATGTTCATTTGAACAGAGAGGTCTGGAATGTTGATATGATATTAGACAGGTTATTTTTCTGTCTGTTTGCGGACTTTCTGGCCAAAAAAAGTGTCTCTAGTCCCAGAAGCCCTAAATAAACCGATATTATAACTATGCAAATCAATAGCTTCTCAAAAATGGCACAAGCTGTTCCCGGTTTACAGTTGTCTCCAATAAACACCGTGTCCACAGGTTTTAAGGCGTCTTACTCTGTAGCATGCTGTTGTAAATGAAAAATGATGTTTTGCTTTTTTCTGTAGTTTTTATTTATTTATTCATTCCGGATTTACTTATTCCAAATTTTCATTGGTTTTCCTCATACTTGATTTAAATTTCATTTATTTTATTTATCTCTACTCTTTAAATATGAATAACGACATATAAACATAGCTTTATATCCACCATTACGAGTTGCACTCAACTGTTCGTGTTGCTTTCACCTGACATGAATTAGATGTGATCAACTTACATATCTCTGACATACAAACTTTCCGCGTTGGGATCGGCTGGCTCATATTCCATTTGCACATTTAACGAGTTGAAATCAACTGCCACGAATTTGAAATACCAATAAACATGTTTATCATTAACTCTCAGTATTTCAAAGTACTAACTAAATGCATTTATAATCAACTCTCACAAATTCTAAGTACCAACTACAAAGTACACATCACCTGGCACAAATGTAAGTACTAACTTACATGTTGATAACGTGTTGATAAAAATCTCTTCCTAACGTGTTGATAGGAAGAGATTTTTAGAGGAGAATAGTTGTGTTCGATATGTTTTGTGCAAAGAAATATAAATACAATGCAAACATTAAAAGGTAAGGATACTGTTTCAAGTAAATAAGCATTTTACACAAAGTAAATTAAGGATTACAAAGATTGTGCAAATTCGTTTATTCGTTTTGCTGATAAAATATTTTCTAGGCGATGCAAATAATCAGGGAACGTAACAAAACAATCAGGGTAGGTGGCTCGGAATGATTGATTAAATCAATAAGAATAACAATGCACGTATCGTTTCTGAAAAGGATGGTTTCTTTTTGTTAGGTGATTAGTTATTGCAGATAAAAGGGCTTTTTTAACACTGAAAGTTTGCCCAGAGTTATTTTATAAAAATGCGTTATATGCGAAGATAAGATGTTTGGTATGATTAATCAAAATTTATTCTTATTATTACAGTTTTTGCTTAATGTGATTGAATGTATCTGTTTATGGGTTTTTATTTTCTGATTCAGAAACATCTTCACATGGGCTACAATCGCCTTGAAAAGCCAAGTATCTTAAATCTTAAGTTTTAATCACTGACTTTGACAAAAGTTCAAAGTTTTGCTTCTTCTGCAAGAAATTCTTTAAATGGTATACTATTTTGTATAAGACACTGCTCTGCGTAATAGCGGGGAATTACCCCAAACTTTAAATCATTTGCAACAAACTTAACAAGCTCGTCACCATTTATTTCTTTGATCACGTGATGTGG
The DNA here is from genome assembly GCA_949752745.1 of Protula sp. h YS-2021. Lineage (NCBI taxonomy): Eukaryota > Metazoa > Annelida > Polychaeta > Sabellida > Serpulidae > Protula > Protula sp. h YS-2021. The sequence goes on from OX457028.1 coordinate 15,966,362, forward strand.
CATAAAAACATGGCTGCAAACCAGCTCCGCAGTAGAACTTTTATGTAAACATTCCTGAATTTCCAACAGGTGTTTGGCAACATGACACTTTACTTTGTCCATGTCTGGATCACCGTAATAATCAATGCAATATCTCATCGTTTTAAGAGATACACCAGATTCAATGCCAGTTCCAAAAGACATAGATGTAAGAAGTGAGGTATCTGGGCTGCGTGTCACAAACACTGCATGCAATCGGTCTCCCAGAAGAAGAGGGATATTTGACCGGTAATTGACACCAACCAAGAAGGACTGACTATCCCTCACGATAACACCGCTAGGGAATAAGTGTCTCTGCGAGGCATCATGTTTGAATAGATACTCTAGATCTTGGGCAGACGCTTTCATAATGCGCTCAAATGGCAAAATTTGGAACGAGATGTTTTCGGGAAGTGCTGCAATTCTTTCTTTAAAGGTGATCTTAGGCATCTCCCAGATAATTTCCATTACATTCTAAAGAGAAAACAACCAAACTGTTTTGTCATATGGCATTACACTAATGATATCGAACATAAATTATAAAAAAATATCTCAGTTAAAAAGTTTTGAACTTGCTCCAGAATTTTGCTTGTGGATAGCTGCAAAACTTAATAACACTAAATTTTCACTAAACATTTTTTGATTTTTATTTTTATCATATTTTTTTTTATCTTATTAGGTCAACTTTAGATCCATAACGGACATATTTTGATGTCGTTTTCAAGGAAAATACACATTGATAATTTCAAATAACAATGCAAGTTACCCTCAATCCATACGGGACGGCAGAGAATTGTGGATTTTTTGTGAATGCAGCCACATTCATAGACAGAACGCGCATTCTTCGAAGTCGTGGGAAATTTGGTACAACACCTTCTTCCAGGAGCCGTGCTCGCAAAGCACGGTTTATGTACAAGTTTGTACCACGCAGCCGAGAGTCAGTTCTAGCCCCTTCTCCCTCAAATGTTTCCCCGTTATCAATTATCCTTGCGCCAGCAAGTGAAACCTCAACAAAATGTTTTAATACCAATCTCTTAAAGCATGAGAAACAGAACAGGAAAGAAACTTATTTCGGATCAAAATTTTACGTTATCGCAAAATATATTATTTAAACTGCAATTGATGCATTTCATATAATACAAATATGTGACAAAAGCTTGCAAAGTCAATAAAAATATAGTAACTATATAAAGTAGGTTTCAAAAGCCAATAGGTAGTCAATAATTATTACTGATATATTGATTGCAAAATGTCAAAAATTGGCATAAAAATGCAATATGCAACTTACAACTTTTCCAGTGTTTTTATCCACAGCGACATAAAATACCCTATTTGGATCGTCCAAATAGTCCGAATAAATAGCTGGCATAATATCTCTTCCTCCATATATACCATGACTGATGGCCATGACGTCATCGTAATCTGTTTTCAGTGCTGGGCGGATCACAAAGGCAGAGCGATTTGGAATTTTTGTAGCTGACATCTCTCTGTAAATGTTTTAGTAGTATGAATGCCTCAAATTCAAAGTTTTTAATACGGGGTTAAGTCACATTAAATGCGCTTAAAATACTGCATAGAAAAAGCAGTAATGCCTGCATAAAGTATCTCTTTCAGAAAAACTAGCATGCTTTTGATAAAACAAAAAGATAAAACAAAAAGATTATATGTTGTTTGGTTTATCTTGATAAAGTGTTTAGTGAAGGGATTAGGGTCGGCTCTAAATAACAGTTTTCTAATTTGGAATACTTTTGAATACATTTATATTTTTGTTTACTGTCCGTCGCCTTTTTCAAGCTAGTTATTGCGAGATCATTTATTTATATTTTGGCTTTCATAAATCTATTAATAATCCGTTTAATTATTTCTAATTCATTTTAGCAGATTAGCCGATTAATTTTAATAAAGTTATTTCAGTACTCAAAATGCAAAATATTCCTTGCAAATTTTGATACGAGCTGGCAAATGTGATATCGGAGAAAGCTTTTGACCCTCTTCACACAAGATAAACTGAATAAGAACAGACTTAACAACACAGGTTTTAGCTCCTTGTACAAAGGTGCACTGTTTTATAGGTGCCAATATAACCAATGTTTAAATGTTTATAACCAATGTTTTTGCACCTAACTTTTAGGCAATTAAGAACGTTAGTTTAATAATTATGTAAGAGTTTTATTTAAAAAGTATGATAATCTTAAATGTAATTGATTTAAATAAACTAATGGTCCTTGCTCGATGCTTTATCTGGAATTATTATATATCACACACTTGATATTCAGGTCTACACTATGTCGGATCATCATGTCTCTGTTCCTCTTATCTCTGTACTTTGCTGTTAGTGTAGATAATTCTTTAAAGTAGAACAGCGTTTGAAAAATGATTATATGTACGCCCTATCTATAATCAGACTTAACGATGTAACTCCAAAATCGTTTTAATATCAAATGTAGCACAAATTTGGCTGGAAATAGTCTGGCAGTATAACGGCGGCTTATATGTACTTGCATACATAAGTTGATTAAGATAAATACCTTATGACTCAAATACGTATTCAATAAAGAATCTCTAGAGCTTTTTTTAGATATTCTTATCAATATTTTGTCCATAGCAACGACCAAATTCGTTTTCAAAAAATAGCTAGGCAAGAATAATTGGCAGTTTGCATATGAGAACTTTGTGAGTAATCTTTACTTTGAAAAGGTTGATGTGTTGTGTCACTAGTGAGTTGTATAGACACCATATTAAGTGTTATACTGATCATAATATACTTAGGACGTAAATTTTCTAAGATAGCCTCTTTCTTGTGTATCTATTTATTGTTGTTGCATAACCTATGCATTAACCTGATTGTTTATTTGAAAAGATCTATGGTTTGATCAACAGAGAATAGTAAACAGCAATTGGCGCAGAGATAATGCGCGTGTTACACTTGAGTCTTGTTGGTACAAACAGGTTCTTAAAACAAGGTGAAGTATACAAAGTTCAAGCAGCTACTTCTGTTAAGTTCCAGTACACATAGCGTACACCATTGATATGCGGGAACATTTGCAAAAAAGTTAGGGTGGTACCGGATAATTTGTGTGCAGTGATTTTGCAGGTATGCATTTTTCAGCATTGTTCTTTTCTATTTCAACTTTGTATACATTAGTTAAAGTTTTGAATTTTAATCAATCACTGGCGTGCTTTTAGGCTTCCCCTTAGACTTTATAGGAGACACTTATGAAAGCACCAGTAATAGAAACAGTAAAAAATATAACAATGCCTATGCTACATTGCAAAATTAAAGACCAAAAGGCGCCTGCTACTGTGATGTACAGTGTGCCACATAAAGGTCATTAACTGCAATGTTTCAATATCTTGATTCATACAAAATTTATATATTTACAGCAAAGTAAATTGTACTTATTCTGAATTGGTTAAAAACAGGAAATCACAAGCTTTAAGAGGGCAAGAGGATGCGTTTTTGTATTTACTTGAAACTTTGTTTCACATGATTGCATGACCTTTTATACTGTAAATGTTGTCGAGATGAAAAAAGTAAGCAGTACACAGAAGCTCTTTAGATATTCATAAATAAATATCAAGTGGAATAAGCAATCGACAGATATAAACATCTAGCGGTGTGGTATACACTTTGTGAATATCACTTTGTGCTGCAAATTTAAATGCTTAAGTGTGATAACTTTTAATTCTTATTCTACCCAAATTAGGTTTGCATCTCATTTCATCTCCGAATAGCATCATGACGTCAGAAACTGAGGCAAAACAGGGTGCTGGCAATGACGTACCAATGCCTGTGCTAATGCGACGCCAGTTGATCGGCATAAGCGCTGCTATAGCGTGGCTGTATTGTGGCTATTATTTCCTGCCTCTACCCCAGCCACAACGAGTTGACATGCTTACAGGTTCTCTTGTGTATACACTACAGTGGCAAGTACCGTCTCTGGCCATAGTTATGTGGGCATTTTATATGACCGGAATGGCACGCGTGCGTTGTAAAGCTGTCGATCCTCTCAAAACCGAGATGTATTCAGAGGAACTGATAGTCTGGCGCAATTTTTTAAGCAACACAATCGAACAAATAGTTCTTCATTGCGGTACTATGTTAACCTTAACAACATACCTAGAACACAATCAAATGAAGATAATACCGTTATTTACAGCTCTGTTTGTGGTAGGACGGGTACTTTTCTTAAGGGGTTACCTCAATCCAGATTTATCCCGTACCGGTCGATCGCTTGGACTGTCTATGCATATTTACCCGACAACATTTGCTCTTTTATATTGCGTATATAGACTCATTTGTAGTGTTTGTGAATTTTATTGGTAGAAAAGCTATAATTTTAAACCCAAAAAAATTATTGACAGAAATTCTTACTAATCACTAATATGTTTTTAGTTTAATTGCCTTATATCTTTTTATAACTATAACTCACTGGTACGATATGGTTAAACTGATCCATGATAGACATTGCCTAATACATATATAATATACCTAGAAGTTCAAATAGAGTTTTGCAGTAATTGAACCGTTACTATCAGAGCAGAACTTTTTAGCAATAATAATATTGGATATAACAGCTAAATGATTCCTACAAATGTAACAGCTAAATGTTCCATGCCATGTAACAGTTAAATGTTCCGTGCGAGTGCGAGAGTTTAATAGTCAGGGCAAGTGTAACAGCTAAATTTTATGTACTAGTGTAAAAGTCAAATGGTCGGTATGAGCGTTCAACCAGTACATTGTTACATTTTAAAAAGCAGAGCCAGACCTAAGACTTTAAAAAAATCACATCTTTTGATTTCGGCTGAAATTTAAGTTTTTCTTTCATTGATTTCAACTCTGGCTTTATGTGGACATTTTCCATTTCAACATCATTTCATTAAACTTGGCTTAAATCAATGTAAATGGCTTATCTTAATGAGGTTCTCAACAGAAATGACACAAATGCTGTTGCTTGATAGATATTATTTCCGCAAAAATTGCATTGAAATTAATAAACTAGTTGATTTTCTATTGCATTATTTCTATTCCACAACATGCATTACTGTCCCAGTTTGAATTGCCAGGCAGTGCAAAATCTATGCAAAGTCACTCTTCCTTAAATTTGAAAGTGTTTCTGTGGCACAATTTTAATACTATAACTGAAACACTTCACTCCCTGTTTCAAACTGTATTTACTTATGAAGTATAAAATAATTAAAGTCATCATATTTTAGTTTTGTAAGTAAATTTGTCGAGGATTTAGCCCGACACAAAATTGCAGATAAACGTAATGATGTCTTTTCTCGATATCTCCTCCACCTTTGATACTGTGCACAACAGAAACATGATAAGACTTCGTTGTTACTAGTTTCGGCACCCCGAAGATCAAAACTTGGACCAAAACTTTATAGTAATTATTCTGATACCGATATTGCTGATCTTTTTGCATCTCGACGTACACATGCAAGCAAAATGCACTTGATATGGAGACCTGGGATTTTGGGCAGGATTATCCAGTACTGGAATAGTTTCCTTCTTTGTCTAAAAGATATCACACTGAAAAATCATTGTTTTTGAAGGGGCGCTAGAAAAATGAATTGACGACAAAAAGGCTACGGAGAAAAAATAACTATGAATACCAACAGATAAGTACAACAGTATATAGCGTTTGGAGCAGTTAGGTTACGACAGGATTCATGATAGTGTTAATAAAGAGCGGTTTGAAACCACATAAAATTGTATCCCTGAAAATAAAGAGATTTAAAATGCAACTTTGTTTCTAGCACAGCACAAAATAATGTACATTGACAAAAAATAAATAGAGAAAATGAACCGCCTTTGCTGTGTCTGTATACTTTAAAGGATATTCCTAAACCTTGACGGTTGTAATTTTAATATTGCAGCTGAGACTGGCTTGAATTAAAGTGCTTCAAACTGGCATACAGAATTAAATGTCCGACTATAAAAGAAAAGCTAAAGAAATAACTGGTTGAGACCAATGTAAAATACGCCAAGCGTAAAGAACGCAGGAGCAGTTATTCTTAAATATGCTACTTAATCATGTCCATACATTGTACGATAGACTGAGTGAAAAAAGTTTGCCTCAATTGCAGCTATGAGCCCTGTGATATCAACGACTAAGGATATACTACAGTTTTGTTCCAATCGTTTTGATATTGCGCAGGAATGTGGTCCCCCACCTGGCTATTACTTTTTTACGCTTGACGAAAAACTGGCAAAAATGGCGGCACTTTTTCTGCCCGTTTGACCAATTTTAAAAATGCAACTCCTACAGTTTTACTACACTCGTTTACTTGTTACAAAGGGATGTTTTGGAGGGGTTCGCCTACCAGGCTGTTGTTTTTTTCGTGGTTCGCCAAACTACCGAAGTGGCGGAACTTTGAAGTTTTGCCTGGAATAAATGGTAGTAAATAACTGAATTGTCAAACCATTCATTTCTCTCAGTCTTTTTTCAAATAGTTATAAATTTTAATCGAAAGTTTCTTAGGTGCTTCTCCACCTAGACTTTGGTGGCAAAGTAACAAAAAATTGCCGAAATGGTGGAATTTCAACAATTTTATAAAATTGTGTAAAATCAGGTGTGCACATGACCTTCGCATTTCGCCATGGGGAAGATGAAATCCATTTGGTGAAGGTGAACAGATTCACCTTCGCCAACCTGGCGAAGGTAAATGTTTTTCATAATCAAGCTTGATGAAAAGTTAAACGCTTGAGATCAAAGCTGCAAATCTGTCAGGACCGAGTAACTACCGATGTAGCTCAATAAACACATAAATTGGACAATATAGTTATGAAAATGTATAGTTTATATGCAACAAACAAATTAAGTTACAGTTTTAGTAAGAGGGTTAATTTGGCGAAGGATAATTCAATTTGGCGAAGGTGAGCTAAACGTCTTTCGCCAAATTGGCGAAGGTAAAAAAATCCTTATGTGCATCCCTGATTAAAATTATGAAAACATTACATTCAGAAACAAAGTTCTTCGGTTTTTGTCCCAACAGTATTCGTTTCAGAGTTTTGGTAACGCGGCATGGTGATGTCCTTGCACATGCTTGTTTTATTTTTTTTTTCTTCCGCCGAATCGGTTTCCAGACATCTCCTCCAAGACCGCTGGAGCTAGGCCAACCAAAGGTCATCTGAAGTGGTGCACCTTACTTGTCAAGGTCGAATCGCGATAAAAGGTCAATCGGTCACCAGACATCTACTGCAAGGCCGTTGCAGCTAGAAAATCCAAACTTGGCACATATTACAGGACGATGTGATCTGAGGCACCCGTTAAAAATTGTTGACCTTGAGTTTGATGGTCAACGTGAAATCGCGAAAAACGTTATGTAAGAAAACAATGATTTATCTCAAAAACGGCAATTTTGACCTCATTTTCAACCTCCATCCCCTATACGACGTTATGTAAGGTATAACTTCCGATGTCCTTGACCTCTATATATATCCTCGAGCCCCAAACTGGAAGTTGGCCTTCATCTCGAAAACGGTAAGAAATAGAGCAATCGGTCTCCAGACATCTCCTCCAAGACTGCTGAAGCTAGAGCAATCAAACTTGGCACATGTATGGAGGTTCATCTGTAGTGGTGCACCTGATAAAAAATTTGACCTTGACCTTACCGGTATAGCTGGTAGTATTTAGGAGGGTGTTCTACATTCAGACATGTTGAAATTGTTAACAAATAGCAACATACTCTACCTTCCGTTTTGAGTTATCATTTCAAGCGGAGTCTAATTCGCTGTGCGAATTTCGGTCTAGTTTTACATTAAAATTATGTTGGATAAACCGACGTAAATTGATCGATCGCACGATGTCGGATTAAAGGGTTCTACTGCATTAGAATTAGCTATTAGAATTACCTGTTTGTCGGTCCTTGATTCTGGCCAGTGATAGGGAAGGGGGCGGGGGCTGTACGCATTAAAACTCCGGGAAACAAATATAAAAATTTACTTAAACTTGATTGGTTTTGGTGGAGTTAGGGGGTGGTAGTGCAATAACGTTACTATAGCGTGAATGTCATTATTTTCCCAAAATATGCCTTTTAAATGTATACGAATACGTGTCTAACATGCTTTCAAGTAACTTCAAATCATTATTTTACCATTTACTTCCGGTCATGCATACAAATATGCATGTTTTTGAACAGGCGTTTTACATGTTATCTGGACATTTGTTTACATGTTAAGTCGGAATAACAGGAGTGTGTACCATGAACGATATTTTCATTGTGAATGCTAAGCCGTAATACCATGTTGATTTTTTTTGTTTTTCTTGTTTTTCTGGCACATTTACACATCAATATTGCATTTTTATAGCTTATCGTGTTTTTTAAGCAGTGACAAATCTGGAGATACTCATTATTAAAATTGGCCAGACAATAACAATCACAGACTTAAAATTAATATTTTACAGTTTTCCAAACTTTAGGGCGATTTTCTCGAGTACTGTTAACCCTACATAAGAGTTTTGTGCACGGAACCCTTCATATTAAAAACTATAGCATACGAGAAGACCTTTCGGGTGCAATGTACAATGTTATATTATGAATTTGTTCAGAAATACTGGTGCTGATTGTTCATATAACAAAACAAACTTTGAGATGGTTCCAGGAATGTCTGTATGTGCCTCTGATAGATACTCCTGTCGCTTTGAGGTGGTCCCAGAAATGTACTGCATACACCTCTGGTAGATACACATGTCGTTTTGAGGTGATTCCTGAAATGTACTGCATGCACCTCTGGTAGATACACATGTCGCTTTGAGGTGGTTCTTAGGATGTACTGCATACACCTCTGGTAGATACACATGTTGCTTTGAGGTGGCTTCTGGACTGTACTGCATACACTTCTGGTAGATACACATGTTGCTTTGAGGTGGCTTCTGGACTGTACTGCATACACTTCTGGTAGATACACATGTTGCTTTGAGGTGTTTCCTGGACTGTACTGCATACACCTCTGATAGATGCACATGTTACTTTGAGGTGGTCAATGGAATGTACTGCACACGCCTCTGATAGAGACACATAAGCTTTTCACTATAAGGTTGATGGGGAGAGACACATACCTAGAACAGTTCAATATTTCAATGTTAGTAAAGTTGTAGATAAAATAAAAGATAAACAATTGCTGGTCATAAAACAGAAAAAAAAGCAACAAGCCATACAGCCGGTGATTCATAAAAGCACTCTCTATATCTTGTCCTATTCAGTAGACGGGTAAGCAATATTTGACCTTGTCTTTCCTCTCCTTAGGTTCATTTGCTAATACTTTATATTCGTTTTTTGTTCCGTATGGTTTTCATCTGTAACTGTAGGAATGTTGTCCAACGATCGCAGTTTTGTTGCGCGGTTATCGATACTTTAATGCAATTCTCACTAAAACTGGCACAGAAATCCACCCTGGCATGTCCCTTTCCTGGTCAAGAAACCGAAAGTAAAGTGACATTGATCAAGCAAAAAATAATAATGGCATATATTTTTATTATTCTATGTTCGATGTTGGATCAGGAAGACTCATGGGTTTGAGATTGGTTTGCTAATTATATAATGATGAAGCGAAGGAAAGAAAATCATATACCAAAACAGATCTCAGTGATATCAACTATGCGATTTCATAAGAAATCGTCTGAAATGAAGCAAAACACATTGTATAAAAGCTTTTGAAATGTAATTTCATGTACTGTTTAGAACAGCTCAAAAATGAATGTTTACAAAAGCCTCGCCTGATGAATTTCGAATTATATGCTTTAATTAGTAGTCAAACAATAAGAATTGTTTATTTAATATTGACATCTGACAATGTGAATGTGACTATTTAAAAGCGTTATCTGGTTGTGTCTGCAGTGGTACTTAAATAGCTGAAACTTTACGTAATGTGTTACAGCTAAGAAAGTTGAGTTACCGTGTATTTGAATTCTACCTTCCATCAGTCACTGTCACTTGGAAGCACATGAGAGGCGAGTTGATCCAAACGACCCGATCACGATGCAATTCTGCTCGATATCGAGCAAGAATTTTTGAAGAGGCATTCCACAGGCCCACCGATAAATTCGCGACTCGCGAACATTATCAACAAACGTGTTTTGACCCTGTTACCAACTGACAAGGTGAAAGGTTTTATGTTGTTTTCATATGAGAAGACATTTTACTTATTCAACGCAAAAGCAATTTAATTGTAATTATTCATCTGATAATTCGGCATAAGTCAGCACAACAGTAATATATAAAGCATTTTTAGCAAACAGCTCTTTTTAAGAAAAAGTTAAAAATTGACCAGACTGGGAACTTTTCAATCTGACAGACAATTTTCATAACAATTTTCAAACCATCTAAAATTGAATGACACAAAAGAAACACGATAAACAATAAGTTTAATTGGTATTGACCAGTAATTCTATCCATTAATTCTCGATTTATATCTTTACTGGGAAAAGAAATGCTGTGATAATTCTGTTAGCATCTTTAGAATTTTCAAACTTTGTCAAAAAAGGAAGATGACTATTATTTCAAAAACGGTCAGAGATAGAGCGTTTTTGAGTTTAGTTTCGAGTTTTTGAGTCTAAAAGACGTTATGTCTCGCTGACCTCGTTGATCGTCAGTTCTTTTAATTTTAAGTGTTAAGAAGTGGCCTTGAGTGTAATTGTTGCTACTCGGTTTCGAAAAGGGTCTAGTTTGGATGTTGCTTTTATAGTGTAAAAATGATATATTTTGATGATTAACAGCTGTAAAATTGGGTCCCTTCATTTGGCATGCGGCTGTTCAGTTCTGTTTGAAAACAGCTTCTCCCGACTTCAAAGGCAAATTTTTGTCTAGATGTTGGCGAAACTTTTCGTGTTTGCACTAGCGATGGTTGCTCGTGCATGTCCGCTCACCCTTCGGTGCAACAGATTTTGCTTCACATGAACATTTTTTTCTACTTACGACAAAGAATCTAAACAACAACAATAAAAACTTATATTGAGTGGTATTTTTTTCCAACATTTTCCTTTCTAGTTAAACTGTAATCTTAATTCCAATCTAACTTAAACTCTTGAATGTTTTCAGTGAAAACAACAGAATACTTGTTGATTCGCTTGTTTCTTTTTCAATTACTAGACCCTGTCTACCTATCTTACGTCATTGCTATCAATGTGTATTGAGACTGATATTCTTCTCTTTAGCTTAAATTTGTTGTGATATATGCTCCGTGTTTATGCTTCGTCAATCTGCAAATGATTTATGCTCCATCATTCTGCAAATGAGAAACAACGGGAATATTACATAGAAAATTACTGTTTGCTGTAATTAAGCAAGAATGTTTTTCATCTTGAAATACCAATTTCATTTTGCCTCAAGCTAATTAATTAATCCAAAACTAGCCTTAATATTAAATTTGAATCAGAACTGTTTTAGTCGTGTTTAAAATTTCACTGTAGTTGTTCTTCATTAGGTTCTGTGTTCATTCTGAACAATTAGAGTGTTACTTTACAAGACAATGATGATTGCTTCCGTGTGCTCACAAACCTGGCAAAAGTTATGGACTTCATGCTTGGATTGGCATAAAAGTGTAATATTCGACAAAACAGCTGTAATTCTTCAATTGTACGGGTGCGAGCGCCTTCCAAGCCAACCAGCACGCAGTAACAATTCAAATATGGTCGCTATTCCTTGTCCTACCCATATAATGGCCATCAACTACGCTGTGTAACCGATAAATAATCAGTCTCAAAATTACTTACGCTACCAAATACACAGGCTACCCCGTTAATTATGACTATCAAATACACTGGTTAATCTCTAAATAATGGTTGTCAAAATTATTTACGTAATGGCTATCAAATACAGAGGCTAGCCCGTAAATGGTGGCTGTCAAATGCACAGGTTAATCTGTAAATAGACTCGCTATCCCGTAAATTAATAGCTATCAAATACTCCGGCTAACCTTTAAAATGGCTCTGGAAAGTACTTATGTAATGGTTATCAAACACAGTGGCTACCCATTAAAATAATGATTATTAAATATACTTTAAAATGACTATTAAATACCCTGTTTTCTTTTAAATAATGGTCATCTAATGTATTTATACAACAACTATCAAATGCACTTGCAGCCACATAAAATAATTTCTATGAAAAAAATTCACTGATTATTTTCATATCGTGAACTAAACAGCAAAACATTTTATCGCTCAAACAAGCCTGCTTGGAAGAAAATATTCAGGTTTTTAAAATTATCAATTTAGGGAAACTTTTCTTAAATACGCTTGATGCTAAAAGACTACTTTATGCTCGTAACATGCAAGAATTGTAACAGAATGTTACGCTGTAATATCCATTCTGTTCGCTCGAAGTCCAGCAAAAAACGCCCATTAAATGTTACTTGCTTATGAGTTATCCAACGAAGTTAACTTCCTAATATAAGGGATTATTTGTGTAAACACTAAAAGAATCGTTAAATCACGTGCATTTGGCCTGCTCTCAAATTAATGAAGATAATTTACTCGCAACTGAGCTACAAAGTCTACGAAAATGTCACAATCGCCATCAGCAGCAGCAGAAACATCAGCATCATCAGCAGCAGCATCGGCATCATCATCATCATTATCACCAGCATCAACAACGTCATCATCATCACCAGCATCATCACCAACGTCATCAGCAGCATCATCAACACCTTCATCATAAAGAATATTATCATCAAAACTCTCTCTCTCTCTTTTTCTCTCTCTCTCTCCCTCTCCCTGTTATCTCTGTTTCATTACCAAGAGTCTGTGACAGCAGTGCTAGGCCTCAACAAAATATTACATAATACCACAAGCATAAATGGCATAAAAACAAGTATCTCTAGCAACTTTTTAAAATAAAATGTTTTTCTTTTGTGAGAAATTAAATAATATTTGCATGTGATACATTGATGCTGTCCACATAATTATTTGGTTGTACCATCGATAGCAAAATTTTTCTATAACTCGAACACAAACTTTCTGAAATACCACTTTAACCAACAAATGTAGTTTGAAGGAAATGGGATGACCTTAAAATAAGAAAAGATTAAATTGTGTCTCATGTGAGCGTTGTTTAATCTTTGATGTCAGTCACTTTTTTATTTCTTCTGAAACTCATCTATTTAACACTTTAAATGCACAGTAACGTAAATATCACTGACTAATCATATATCAATCTTTGTACACAGTGGCGTTTCTTTTGTAGCGGAAACAGGGACGTATATTTCATGGCCAATTATAATTATACAAACAAAAAATTTGCATTGTATATTCCATTTTGTGGTTTTTTATAAATAAAACAACTAACCAGAGTTGGAGTCGTTGCTTGCATTTCCTGGTTTACCGGGAATTATAATCAGCCTTCCGCCATCTCAAAAATAGTTGAGACAACCGACTGAAAAAACCAGAGAAAAGTTTGAGACAAATCTTGTCTGTTTTGTCGCTTTACAGTGTGAATTCCAAATATATTGACTCATGCTAACCTGCATTTAATAATCACTGTACGGTCAAATTCCTGCAGACTGTTACTAAGCGACTTATATTTATATATTTTGGACGCATTAGTGTTAAAATTCTTCGATTTTAGTCCTTTTAGTTCTAGTTTATTTATGCTCAATCCATGTTTGTACACTAAAAATAGGCTTTAATTTATTCATTAAGTTCTCATGCAAGTTTCCACCAGACTAATAAACATTATTATGTATATAAAAAAGTTTCATAATCTTGATTATGCTTTATAAATGTAGCTGAAATAAAAGTTGTGCCAAAAAAGTACATTAATAACATGATAAATTTTATATATAAAAATATCCACTGAAGACAATGTACCTATTACATGTCCATACGAGTTACATATTTAAATTTGCAATTGCGTTTTGTCTCTGTTCTAGCACGACAACGTTATGGTGGCCTGCGAAACTTGCCTATTTGTAACACTTTTATGTGTAATATATAATGTGCGCAAAACACCAAAAAAATCATGTCTGCTATTTTCTTATGCATTCCGAAATGTTATAAAAGCTACGGCATAAATAATATGGCATTCTTCTTAAAGAGAAGCGGTTTTCTAGACCCCTCTATTGTAGACACCTCTCTATTCAGAATTAGGGACACTCTTTTTATCCCGTAAGTGCGGTTACACATTTAAACAACCCCCCTATTGTGGACAGTCAAATTGCTGTCCATATTTTGGATGTTATGTAGGCAACCCCTATCAGCTTGTTACTCGGCAGTGTTTGTTTTTCTTCTTTTTTTGCTATTGTTATCTGTGGGTATTGAGTGCATTATATTAAACACAGTGCATGTAAAGACAATAAGGCTTATTACAAAAGATGTGTGCTTAAGACAGAAGCTTTATACGACTAATCCTTATTGACATGTGCTCTGTCTTTTAAAATGCGTATAAAAGAACAAGTAATTCATTATCTTTATACTCAGTTAAGATGTTATATAAGGTGTTAAGTCTGAATATGGTGTGAAAAGAAAACGGAACGAACTTTTGCTATCTGATAAAATTAAAATAATCAAAGCTAGTGATTGAAAAAGTGTAAGAAAAATAGCCAAAGATTTTAGTTTTAGTTGTCAGATAGAACAAAACCTCGAAATTAGGGGCACCTGTTATTTAGTCACTGTTTGTCCCTAATAGCGGGGTTTCACTGTACTTGATGTGAAGCTGTGTACCCTGCTTTTTAGCTTTTGTCTTGATTTTTGTGGTAAAAACACGAAGTCAAAAATAGTGATTTTTTCCAAAAAACACAGTGCATTAAGAGCACTTTAGCAATTAACAACAAAAATGGATGCGTCCTCGGCTACACTGATGCATTCATGTGAGCTTTGTATTTGCATACGACAGATATGCTAAGTACAGTGAAGTACTTGTGATGTTTTATAAAAACGACATGTGGATACAAAATGTAACCTGGCTAAAGTTAAGACACTCAATGTGCTTAATACACTTAATAGGCTCAATAACAATACGTTTAATACACTCAAAATAGATTATCAGTTACGGTTTATGATCAATTCTTACATATTATTTCAAAAAAAGTGGAAAGGTAGGTTTCAGATCCTTAAGAATTGTTCCTTTCAAAACTGCCTTCGTTGCAAAGGAAAATCAAATCAAACGCGCACTAAAAGGTTTAAAAATTCTACTCGAAGGGAGAAATTGATGTTTTAATTTATTTTTGACCAAGCGTCTAACATTTCGCTTTTGCAAAATGGATTCATGTTCATAATTGAAATACATACTTTGTGTGACGACATGCATTATGATTTTGTGTGATAACATGTGAAGTGATTTTGTGTCACGAAATGGAATATGGTTTTGTTTTACGGCAAGAGAATTGTTTTTTTTTTGTATGATGGCAATGCTTACCAGATCCCATGGCAACAAAATAAAGAAACAAGTGAAGTCGGTATAAACAATCTTAGAACGCAAGAAAATAAGCAATAAACAATGAATTAACATCTAACAAGTGCTGGTTGTATTTTATATCGTTTAATTTTATTAATCAAACATTTTAGCTTTGTCATAAAGTTTCTGCTAGTTTAAGAGGTGCGTTCATTATTCCTACAATTTACTATGTGGCATTTTTCATACATTGTGCTATTTTGAAGTAAATTTATTACTCACACATTTTACTTTTATTAATAGTATATGTTTATTCCTCATGGGTTTTACTATTTTGTATGGTTTGATTTATTTTTCATACATTTATTATTATGTTTGGTACGTTTTATCACTAATACCTGAGACTGTGGTACTTTTTTATTTATAAATTTTGCTTTTTTAGAATAGTGCTTTACTTTGCTAACAATTTTGATGCATGTTACGGCATTTCCTAACGAGTTACATAATGATACAATAATTTATGCAAACATAAATTCACACAATATTCTGTAGTTTTATCATATCTTTTCAGATATTGTTTGTTCTTCAGATTACTTGATAATGGATTAGTGAAAGATTTTATTTTTAATTAACTATAATGTGAATCTTGAGTCTTTGATGAAAACATCGATATCAGTTCTCATCCTTCGCATCCGTTGACGTTTTTACTCCCTGTCCATCTGAAAAATTGAACAACCGTAAGGTTTTTGTAATTGACGCGTTTATATTTACCATATTTATCCCTCTGTAAATGTCCAAAATATTTTCACATTCAAACTTTCAAAACGGAAAACCATAAAATCCGAAATTTACAACGAACTGAAGGTGGAAGGCTGCGCTTAAACAGGACCATGTATAAAATCCAGACCTGCACTTCGCTTCTTCTAAACTAAGTGATACACTTAGAAACGTATAAAACTTTCTACATTACTAACATTTATACAAATCAAAGCCTCTAACGGTAAATCAACACAATGAACTAAACTGCTGCGGGTCTCTTAGTCTTCAAAGTAATAGTGATGTTCGGCTTAAGACCGCAAAGAATATAGAACCCCCCTCCCCCTTCCCTTCTACTGTAGAAGTGATTTATTACTGGACGAAAAAACGGGAAAATAAATGTAACTTTAAAGATCACTTAGCTTGGCAATTTGGAAAATTCGCTATTTTTTCTTTTTTATCTGAAGAAAAATCTGTATACATTCAAACATTCCAAACGGAGAAAAAGAGGGGGCAAGAGCAACAAAATGTAATACAGCATCCTTTTCTGTATTCAAGGCTAGCTGCCAATAGCACACAGTGCCCTTACCTCGTACACTCCCACACATATCAAGCGTTAGCTGTGTATGTTAACAAACAGAGTTTGCTGTTTATCAGCTAAAGCTAGTTTGTTTTCGTTGGTGTGCGGGGTAAAATTAAGATCGATAAAGCATAGCATCTAAGGATCCATTGCCTTAAAATTTCATCCAGCGCCAGAATAGATCTCCATCGACACTCAAGTAAAATTTCAAAGATGTAGCTAGCCGTGGAAATCATTTTAAGAGAAAAAAAAAAGAAAAATCGTTTTCCTACAAGATCTTAATTAATTCGCTAGGAAAGTGACACTTCCACGTGTAACGATGCCGCTTGCTTCTGAATCATTGTGGCAGCAAGCAAACTGTATGTGGTTTTTTATACTTTGCCATTTTTTTATATTTTTATGATTAAAATAAGTCAAGTGACTGTATATCTTTCTACATTCTTTTATTCTTTAAAAAGGTTTCTTAACTTCTTGATCCTATTTTCAAAGTATTAAATCTTATCAATTGCTTATTTCATTGAGTCAATAAATAGCAATTTCACACTTATTTAACACTTGCCTTTCTGCAGCATTGACTGATGTGAATGTCCTCAATTATTCTGCACATGGGCGGCAATTTAAATTCAAAGATGATATTAGTGACGTATTCTATTGTTCTGGAATAACTTTTTTCACTAGTCTCTTCTGGAGTGTCAAAAGTAAACTGGAAAAATAATTAAGTAACATTTATTAGATATTCTAAACTTCTTAAATGTGATTAGATGATTTAATAACGAAAAAACTTTGGAAAGTTTTTTCACTATATCTGAGAAAGCTGTACTGAAACGGCAAAAATGCTTTCTTTAAGTATATCTTTTTGTCCGAATTAACACCACCAAAAACTCGCATATCTTTAACTCCAAAGACATTGGATTTCTCGTTTAAAACTTGAGCGCTTGTCATAATAATACCCCGTATTTGAAATTGAACACATACTTTCGTAACAAATTCTTTTAATTTGGCCTTAATAAAAGTAAGTGTGAGCTCTGTAACATTTGTGACGGTAAAATCCAGCCCTAAAATAATTCCTTCTCCTCCATAGCATTTACTCGTAAACTGAAGATAAGTATCGCCGCACATTTCAAGTCCCACATCCATGTCAGATGCTAAAGTATCTTGAGCGCTTTGAGCGGTGGACCCTGCATCGGGTCCTCTAATGGCTACGTCAAACCCGTTGTCAGCACTAGTTTTCAATTCATAACGTTCCGGACATTCTGCATCACAAAAATATATCAGAGGTGTATTTTGCTTGATTTCTTATGTTATTTTCATTTATATATTGCAATTAAATAAAACAAATAAGGCTCCAACAATACGTAGTATATTCGTCAGTAAACATTTGAATGAGGCCTTTTTGGGGGAATTACTGTCGTCATTAATTTCTGGCGCAAAACGAGCACGACAGCTGTATGTTGTAGCAGTTACAGATACCACTAACCAATTAAAAATGTCCGTACCTACTTCCTATCTATTTTGAAACCGGTTTAAACAAGGAAACCAGCAAATCTATATTATGTTTTGTTTCAAATTTAGCTTGTTGCAATTATTCTTACCAGCAGCTCCCACTACTTGTGTTCTTGAATTATGAATATCATAAATCCCAAACAGCAAAACAACATCTGGAAATACAGAGATATATTCATTATAATATGACTCACTAAGGACTACTGCTACAAGCTGCGGTAAGTTTCAACGATTTATTTTACCTCTTTTTGGCTAGTTTTAATCTCACGTCTACGGTGTTTTAGTTGCTTGTTTTGAGGAAGTGTTGCGTTAAGTTTACGATACTAGCACAGATGTACCTGTCATATACACGTCAAAAGTTGTTCTGTTTCCACAATCATGAAATAAACTGATTGATTTACTACATCACATTGTTTTGTTTTACATCTAATCTATTGATATCTGCGACTAGTGTTTAAACTCTTATTACTATGAAAACTAAAATTAAACTATTTAAGGCACCTGGTATTTAAATAGCTTACATAAAATCTTCATTTTTACAAATTTACTTAATCCAACCAGTTCCTTAGCTCCTTTGTGACAGAAAGCTTATATCTATTACGACGCTGTCCTAAACAGTATCGGCCTGTAGTCTCTTAGTTTAAAAGGAGAAAGAAACTTGATCTAAATAAAATGTTCCATTGATTGCATTTTTTATAAGTATGTCTTGATATACGAGGAAGGCATTTGTTTCATGACATTTTTCTTATTTTGTTTTTTATGGTAAAACAAACGACTTTAACTAACACAAAGATAAATATTGAAGCTGCAAGAAATATGTGATTACTGTAAAGATTCTTAAATTATTTTAATCATATGCTGAAATAGAATCGGAAGCAGAACAACACATGATGTAAGATGGCACCATTGGTGCATAAAAAATGTTGGTATTCTTAATAATTGTTATTGTAAAGTAATAATAATAATAACAATAGTAAAAATAATAATAATAATAGAAGTAGTAGCAGTAACAGTAGCAACAGTGCAACCGTATGAATACAACAAGCCATGAGATTAGTGAAAGGCCACATAGTGTCTAGAATATTGGCAGGTCATTTTATGAGCGATAAATTTAAAATGCTTTGGTCTGTAATCTGCAGTTTATGTGAAATGCTGTAGCAACTTTTCTATAAAATACGCAGTTATTTGCTTAAAATATACCATACATAAATAATTTTAAAAAGCTATAAATTAAGTACAAGTAGCTTAATAAATGACTTGGTAGAATTTTACTGAATGAATACAACCAGCACTTTTATTTACCAGTTACTTTTTCTATAAAAGCAATAAAAATCTAGTAGAAAAAAGAATAACAGATTGCACATTTAACATATAGATTTTAAATTTTTGAATAAATTATCGTCACTATAGATTCTTTCGCTTCTGTTCAAACAAATGCAAAATTACATTTGAAAAGGTTTCATTTATATTTATTTATTCCCAATGCAATTTATTGTTTTTAAATGACACATGCTTGCATTCCATACATGCTATTCTACCCTGTATTAATTTTAGGCTACTTGGTTTTTCCTTCATAGGCTGTAAATCAAAAAATGATTTTTTATTGTTCTAAGGATAGTAGAATTATATAAAAAATACAACAAGGTGTTTATTGGTTCTTTAGGGTGTGTTAAGTATCAAGTGTCCACCATCAGACTTATAATCCGTAGCTTATCGTTCACCACGCGCTACAATTTAAAAAAACATTGCTTTCAAATGCTTTCATTCATATTGCTGTAGATTATCGACATTATCGACAGGTAAAGAAGTCATCTTCATCAAATGTTATCGGATATTAATAATATTGATCGAAACGGTTAGCAAATGCTTTGAAGGTAATGGCAATTTTGAATGAAGCATGAAATATTTTTTATGTGGACGTTTCGATATTATGCTTTTAGAAACACTATTGTCAATGCGGAATCAGTTTCAAAGACAATAATTTTGATGGTAAATCGAAGTAGCTTCGGAATGCTTTGTAATTTATAGCTCACCGTAATATTTGCTTGGGTCCTTTTTTGCTCTGAAAACACAACAAGACATAGCTGAGGTTCAAATAAAGATGCAAATCTTATTTATGCAAATAAGGCTTAAATTTGGTCTTATAACGATATCTTTTCAAAGACGACTTGTAGTTCAACAAAACTGCCCAAAGCAATAATGTTCCGCAATGTTGGATTTTTCGCAGAAAAATAACAGACATCGCCGACGGATAAAAAATTTTAACAATTTGGATGAGAAACAAGACTATTTTTTTCTGACCTGTTATGCCAAACTCTCACTTTCTTGGAAATCATAATTAAGTCATTCTTGGATATAACCTTATAACTATATATTGATTTTTCATTTTTTTATTTTCAGTGGAATTTATTTTCACAATGTTTTACTGAGTGACACACTAAGATCGGCATAAACAGCTAATATTGTTGAAGACATAACAAAACATAACAATTTTTTCTGTTTTAGTATAAAACACTATCAAACACTAAGCTTTTCCTCCAGCTCTATAATCCTGATCATCAGATTCATCCTATCTTGTTTTTGGCCGGCTAGCTGACGCAGGCCATTCTGGATTTCCTTTAGAATTTCTGAAAGAATTTTTTTCTTTGATAGCTCCTCACAGCGGTCGTCTACATCGCCGATGGAATCCAGAATGTCGCTTGCTAGAGTTTCTCATGTATCCAACAAACGTGTCGTTAACTGTTTTAAAACATTGTATTTTGAGATATCTCTACTAAAATAACTGGTTCTCACTTATGGTCTTGTCAGCTAAACACAATGCAAGGCTTTAAAAACAAAATATAACAAAGAACGATTACCTTTTCGGGTGTCTGGTTTTACATCTGGCTGCTTTTCTGGTACTGCTTCTGGTTATTCTGGTCAACCAATTACAAGTACATAAATGTCAAATCTAGAATATGCATGCCCACGAATAACTGGATATCATATATAATAGATATACTCAACAGATTGTTTATTCTACTTAACAAGATATTGAATTATTCAATGTATGCATTTTACAGCTTCGGGGATAAGGAATATCGTATTTTAATTTCAGTAAGATCAGCGACAGTAGTGTAGGATCGGTGTTGAGTAACATTGCACTAATTATATGTCAAGAATGAATCAAAGTAGTCTTAATCAAATAAAAATTTTGCTATGATACCGTAAGAATAGGGACCTTCTTCTATACGAAAGACATTCTGTTCAAAATCACCCATGATGTTTCCAGGTGATGAATAGTTACACGTCATGATCTATGTGCCGTGACTGTTCCTGGCGGCACCTACGCCTAGCTCTTTACTGCCTTTCCACACTACTTGAGTAAAGTGACCTGTGGTGTGACATCAACTTATTTCTGATAAAGTATCTTCTCAGTTCTCATTATTATTCAGCGTTACTTGAGGCTTGTAATAATTGGGGTTGAATTTTAGGTATTTCTGTAACTGTGACTCAGTGTAATTCTAATCCCTTGATATATATATATAACGGTATATATAACTATATAACGTTTGAATTGTATGCTTCATCTTTTCAGATCACGTAAATAACCAAAGCTAAATCCATCATACTCTGTACGTTATATGACTTAAACAGGTGCCGGCTTATATATTACATGTGCATGCTCTAGACGTGTTCAGGATAAGAAAATTCAATGAACATCGGAGTAGTTTTTGCGAGTGCGTAGTAACAAGATTAATTTCCGTTTTTCGGAGATACATACACATACTCAAAATGCAAAAACAAAAATGTACAGCTTGTCCACTGTGTATGGCGTAAAGAGCTACATTAAGTTATTCTGATTGTTATTGCTGTCATGCGATCAACGTAATATTTATTTTAGCTAGTCTTCCTGCTATATCCGTGTTCTGTGAAAGCTTATATAGAGAGCAATATCATATTCAAAACAGTTGCCTGTGGCGTGTTGATTTTAGAGGGCGATTTTCCTTGCTAAAGTAGCCAGCTGAGTTATATTATTGTAAGTTCTGAATAAAATAAGTGCTGTTCTTATTTTTCGATACAAATACCTGTATTCATAGCGAAACCCCAACGGTTGAAAATGTACCCTTTTATTCATTGTACAGCATTTTCCAGCTTTACCTCCTATTAGAAATATGACTGCAGTGATATCATGGCAATTGGAATAGCTAAAACAAATATATTCACACTAGCGCTAAAATGATATATATATTTTGAAGGTGCAAGTAGTTTCCAACTATTATTAACTTTGAGTTTTAAAAAAAATGGATAACAGGTATACCACTCATTTATTATAACGCATATTACTAAAATCCATAAACCTCACGAATCCTCAGGAAGAGGATCACCATAGGCTCCTGCTAGATTTTCTCCGTAACCCGAACGTGGACTGCTGTGTTAAAATAAGTCTATAACATACGAAAGATAACAAAACAGTAACAAGCAGAGCAGTGCCATCTAATTTAGCTCCAATATTACCTATATATCGTGTTACATGGTTGAGCACAGAACCAGTTTTAATTACAAATATCACATTTTGAAATCAATCAATTTATTAAGCGTCAATGTAACCAAGCATAAGCTAAAGTGTGTTATTTATAAGCAAAATATAAAAAACAAGGAGTCAAAGATCAAGATGAATACCAATGGCAGCAGTTTTGACAACACAGTGTTCATTGGTAAGTTTCCAAGTTTTTGAAAAATCCCATGCTCTCATGTTTTTATCAGAAAGTCTTTGCGTCTAAACTTAAGGACGTGAGGAAATGTAAATATTCTGACTGGACATACTAATCACTTGATTTATACTTAAGTAGCTTTGTAGAACTTCTATAGCACCATATAAATAGGCATCACAAAACGAAAACAACCTCACAGAAGGGTTATTGAAATGTTAAACAGGATATCAGTTAATGTAACTTCAGAATGCACGTAAATTATCACTTGCACCACAAAAAGGCTTCTTAATCATTTATTGATACTTTCAGGCTTAAAAATTTCAGTCTGTTCTGCCTCTTGCCTAAAAATTGCCTAAAATTACAGAGTTTCATTTAATATTTGTAGCTATCACCATGCGTATTGTAAAATGTGTTCATTAAAATACTTAATTAGCGATTTCGCTCTCTGTAATCTTTTGAAAAATGTTCACATTTCGATTGCAGCGTGCTGCGTTAAACGCAAAAAGAAATGATAGAGAGAAAGGCTGAGAAATTAAGAGAACAGCACTTTACTTGCAACCTATTCACAAACAATGTTATGCATACAAAGTAATGTGCAAAATATTTTAAACTCAGATAAGGACTTTCCAATTGTATGTATGAAAGACAATTGCAGTTTTAATGTTTTGTCTTTATCATTTGTCTTTATTTAGGGTTGACGTTCAGCAGAGTTGGTTGGAACGCTGGTCTGGTCATTCCAAGATCGTTGCTTTGAATCGGAGCCAGTGTTGATAAAAGAGGGATTTACTTTTGCTCCAATAACCTCAGCTAGGAAAATCCAATAAGTTAGATCACTTACCACGAAATTCAAAATTACAGACCATTGAGTCTTCCGAGCACCCCTTTAAAAACTCTTTATATTTAACGAAAACGTATCAGCCATCGGAAATTTCAATGCTCAGTGCTTAAATACATTTTACAAACAGGGCAATACATGAACTCTTTATAAACTATATATATATATATATATATATATATATATATATATATATATATATATATATATATATATATATATATATATATATATATATATATATATATATATATATATATATATATATAAACGCATCTTTGAGGCATTCTTCTCGAGCTGTTTCCATGATCGTATGCTTTGTTATGTAAAAAATATATATGCTATAAGGCAACTAGTAAAATTGTGTAATGATACTAGAATGAATATAGAGTTCAGACAAAACTAACTCACACAGAAACACCGAAATACATAATAAAACTAATAAAACTAAAGCAAAAATCAATGCTGTTTTTTGCAAATATCTTGTTAACAATATAGTTATAAAATGAAACTTGTTATTTAAACAGTACTTTGGTATCACTTCAGTGACTCGACATTGAAGATTAGCAATGTCTCTCTTGACCCAGTTCTTGCTGCGGTTCGATAGAACAAGCAAACACTTTGTGTGATGCTTTTGTCCCATTTTTGATGTATTTATTTAAAAATTAAAAATCCTCTAAGTTGTTCCTTTTCTTGCATATATGCTACAAAATGCTCTTTTTGACATAGGAGTAAGTCAAATCAAAGAGTCAGTTTGTGAAACACAAATATATATGTAGTCATTAAACATTAAAACATTAAAACGAACAATGTGTCTAAATCTTACCCAGCAAACATTCTGACGTAAGAATAATGGTGGATTGACGCGTGATCCGAGGTTTTTGAAGTTAGATCGATGCACTGATTTTGGTTGCATACGAAATGAAACTGACGTCGGTTTTTCAAGTCAGAATGATGTCGTGTACCGAATTCCATTCGACGTCGGGCTTTGGTTGACGTCAGTTTTTACGCCAGATTTACAGGATTCCGACATGTCGATTTTTTGATTGAAAAGATATTATTACACAAGACTCCAATCGGCTGTTTTATTCCTCTTGACCACATTATTCAACATCCCCCAACAGCTTTTCTCGTAATGTCTTAACTAAAAAACACCCCCTGCATTTCGCTGTTTTTAACAAATCTGACTCTACGTGCAAATAGGCGACCCAGACTGTTGAAAATCACTCCTCTGCTCTGGAGTTGTTGGCAACCTGCTAGGAAGCACCAACTATGCAGTCCAGTCTGTAGGTGACCAAGGTGCGACAAGGAGCTTGCGATCAGGACAGACGTCAACCATCTGAAATGATCTGTGCCCCACTAGGTTGGGGCCCCTAGCATAAATTTCGTGGCGCCCCAAAAGTAGGGCCACCGAAGTGTTGTTGGCCCTTTCGCGCTAGAATGTGGGCCCCAAGCACCTGCTACTTCCAAGCGCGGGAAGGCGCCCGCAACCAACTTCCTAAATTCTCTAACGTTACCGACCTAAGAGCAGCCCGCTACGGCTGTAAGTACGTAGGGAGGTAACCTGCCCAGGCTGAGTTGAACAGGAGATCGCAGCAACGAAACAAACGGCAGGAAAAGTAGGTAGATTGTGGGCGCATTCCCGCTGAAAAAATAAAAGCCAATAACTACACTGATACAGCAACTGTGAGATTTGGCTGCGAGAAGGTGGCTATCGACCGGGTCTACGCCACTACAGACAGCTCCGAGGTGACCGCAGATTGGGCAATTTACAAGTTCTGCTCTCGAAACCAGTAGTAGAGATGCACCTTCGTGGTGAGAGCGTTGTTCTAGGCACTGCGTTCAAAACTGGACATAGCTCCCACCGTGCCGAAATTCGTAAAACAATGTTGATGATCGTTACAGAGTCTTCCCGCAGAGTTCCTAGGAAATTTAGCTCCCCTCCCCACCCACAACTCTTTTAACAAAATTATTTTATGTGCCCTGTTTTTCATTCACGTATATATTTATTGTTTGTGATTGAAAGTTAAAAGGAATTTATGAATGAGTATGGAATTGGTCAAACAATGATATAATCGAAAAAATGGAGTACTAGATTGCAATTTATTGCAATTGCTTTCACTAGAAATCATTCACCAAAACCAATATGATTGAGACAAAACACAATTGCAGTGCTGGAAGTTTGCTTTGAACCAAAGGGATAAAAGCGTGGGCTCCGTGGAGAGTAATTGCAATTGAGACTAAAAAGCAAATGAGACTAAAAAGCAATTTCACGGTGAAATGACTTACTCAGGAAATATAATTGCAGTGTTTTAACTTTGCTTTGAACCAAAGTGGCCATGTTGTGAGACATTCGGACATATTCACCTGTAATGGCATGAATTACTCCGGGTGGTCAAATGCAATTTATGCAGTTCGCTTAGAAACAAAAGCCGCAAAATCATCTCATTTCTCAATTGTTCTTTTGACCTAAAACTTCGGAGTTAAAGCAAGTTAAAAAAACAATGGATCAGCAGCATATGTCCGTCTATATAAGGGGCCTAATTCGCCATCAACTGTCATACTATCAAACATGGATATCGACACAGAAAACACGAAAAAACCGGAAAATCTGGAAAATGATGATGTTGATCGAGAAGCTGAAAAAAGGATTATCTTATCGCGATGTATGAGTTACTTCACTCAAACAAATGCCTTTCTGGAGTGTCAAAGAACGAAAAACGGATAATTCGAAAACAATCAAAGAACTATGTGATAAAGGAAAACACTCTTTTCTACATACATAAGGTGAGTACAAATTGCAACATTTAGTAGTAGTAGTAGTATCAGCAGTTGAAGTATTGGTAGTAGTAGTTGATAGTAAAAGTACCAAAGGCAGCACTAGCGCTTAGAGTAGAGTATAGCAGAGTAGAGCAACATAGTGGTGCTGGTTGTAGTATTAGTAATAGTAGTAGTAGTGGTAGTAGTAGTAGTAGTAGTAGTAGTGGTAGTGGTAGTGGTAGTAGAAGTAGTAGTAGTAGTAGTAGTAGTAGTAGTAGTAGTAGTAGTAGTAGTAGTAGTAGTAGTAGTAGTAGTAGTAGTAGTAGTAGTAGTAGTAGTAGTAGTAGTAGTAACAAAAAATTTTATTTTTGTCTCAGGATAATCGGGTCATTTTTGATCGTGAAGAGCAGATGCGTGTGATAAGAGCAAAGGCGCTTGGGGGTCATTTCGGCCGCGATAAGACGTACAAGAAGGTCATGTCCCGATTCCATTGGCACGGTGTCTTCAGGGATGTCCGTGCTTATGTGGACCAGTGCGACATCTGACAGATCTTTCATTTTCATTTGACACCTGAAGCAGTTAGACATCGATCTGGTCGGACCACTCACGAAGATGCCTGAAGGCTACACTTACATAGGTAATGATTAAATCACAATAAAAGAAACAGTAGTAGTAGTAGTAATAGCAGTAGTAGTGGTACTAGTAATAGTAGTAGTGGCGTAGTAGTAAAAGTAGTAGTGGCGTAGTAGTAATAGTAGTAGTGGTAGTACTTTTCGTCTTTTTCACAGGATATTCGCCATTTTACCTCATGTTTGGAAGAGAACCACAACTGCCAATAGATACCGCCTTACATGACAAAAACGACACTGATGATGTCTCAACGCCAGAAGCAACTCCCCAAAATGTCGATGACTTGGTCAAAAAAAAAGAAAAATCTTCGACAAATTGCTGATGGACGTGCGTAAGAAAATATCGCAAAGGCCCAAGAGCGACAGAAACGCAATAACGACAAGCGACATGATGCGGATCCACTAACAGTTGGCGAGAAAGTATTGTTAATGAACATGAAGAACTCCCACCGCATGGCGGGAAAGCTTGATCAGAGATGGACAGGCCCATACACAATTGAGGAAACAGGTAAAAAAGGGGTATATCGGCTCTGCAATTCAAAAGACAATGCATTGGCTCATACTGTAACTAGCGCTCGTTTAAAGAGCTACCGTTCCCCTAAGGAAATCGAGGGAAGTCAGCCAAAGCGTATCAGGTTCGACCCCAGTCAGGTGACCCCGAGCCAGGACACTCACGTGACCCCAAGTCAGGACACTCATATGACCCCAAGCAAGGACACTCACGTGACCCCAAGCAAGGACACTCACGTGACCCCAAGCAAGGACACTCACGTGACCCCAAGCAAGGGCACTCACCTGACCCCAAGTCAGGACACTCATGTGACCCCAAGCCAGGACACTCACGTGACCCCAAGCAAGGACACACACGTGACCCCAAGCAAGGACACTCACGTGACCCCAAGTTTAAATGTTAGGATAAAAGCTAGATAAAAGTAGTTATAGATTGCTAATATATCATAAGTGAGATTAAAAATAAATTTACTTATTCTATTTTATGTTTTATTTGTGTTTGGTGAAGGTTTTATAACGATAAATATAGCACTAAAACACACACAGGAGGGGGACATAAAACCCTAGTAATCTTGATCCGGCCGGAAAAATATTACTGGGGGGGGGGGCAAATTTACACTCGACACCGGTAACTATTTAAGGGAAAATGCTGGTATCTCTGCGCCATCTAGCGACCAAAAAACGCATTACATTGACTATTGCTGAGTTTGAATCCGTGTTTACACAGTATAAATAACTACTAAATCTGTCTAGATCGAAAAATTCTTTTCAGAGACAAACAGGGTCGTGTCCAGAAATGGTCTGTATTCGGGGGTTTACGGGGCGCGGATTTGCGCGTCAATGTCGCAAAACAATTGGCCCGGGACGCAAAAATATTTTTGGCTTGCATCCCAGGAGACGCATAAACAATCTGTCTTCACACGTGCACCATTACTGAAAAAAGATATCTACAGTGTAAGCACTTTGTGCGGTCCTACAAAAACACGCTGACTTTTGAGGCTTTTGCAGGGCTCGAAATAAACCATTTTCACCAAATTTCTTGGGGCCCGGCTTAAAATCCTTGGGCCCGGATAGATATAGGCTATATGTTAGAAAAATGACGATATTCCCACAAACATAATTTATTTGTCTTAACTATTCGTACACATACCGGTAGCACAAAGTCTTCAGTTTGTCTTTTTATTGTTGTTATTATATTTTGACTTCCGAGTTCTTTCCACACCCCTATTTCCTCTTCTATGAAAATCGTTTATATTGGCGATTAGCATAGGTCTTTCCGAAAAAAATCGAAGATTGTGAGGCCCGGCCAGAAATTATGGGGCCTCGGACACGAGGGCCCCTGCTAATTTCGAGCCCCGATTTTGCGAAAATGCTCCTTAACGATTCCATATTCAGTTTCCCGGTTTTGCGTTGCTGTGCAAACTGGCCCAGGTTATACCGGTTTCGTCTGTTAAATGTGAAAGAAGATTTTTGGTTTAAAACGCAATAAAACCGGGAACAGACTAAACCCTGAGCAGTTGAACCGTTTAATGTTCATTAAACTCAAAGGACCATCCACAGAACAATTTGATTTTCCCGACGCTGCCGGATTGTTTAACAATATGAAAAGCAGGTCTGGTTAGATGAGAATTCATTGCTTTTAGATTTTTTTTTTTGTAATAAAAGACTGTGTGAACTGCAACTGTACGCGTTACCTCTTACCCCTCCCCACAAACACACACCGTTTAATTCCCACTTGGCATTGAAAATTCCAAATGGGGATGGACTGCCTCGAATTCTTCACCTATTTTTTTTCTCGCTTTTTAAATTTTTTTTTTCTTCTTCCGCCGAATCGGTTTCCAGACATCTCCTCCAAGACCGCTGAAGCTAGAATAATCAAACTTGGCACATGTATAGATGGTCATCTGAAGTGGTGCACCTGATAAAAATTTTTGACTTCGACCTTGTCAAGGTCAAATCGTGAAAAAGGTCAAACGGTTTTCAGACAATTACTGCAAGGCCGTTGAAGCTAGAAAAGCAAAACTCGGCACATATATAAAGGGCGATGTGATCTGAAGCAACCAATAAAAATTTTTGACCTTGACCTTGAAATCTCGAAAAACGTTATTTAAGAAAAACAATTATTTATCTCGAAAACGGTGAGAGATAGAGCAATTCTGACCTCATTTTCGACCTCCACCCCCTATACGACGACACGTAAGGTATAACTTCCGGTGTCCTTGACCTCCAGGTCATTTTCGAGCCCCAAGCCTGAAGTTGGTCTTTATCTCGAAAATGGTAAGAGATAGAGCAATTCTGACCTCATTTTCGACCTCCGCCCCCTATACGACGATACGTTAAGGTATAAGTTCCAGTGTCCTTGACCTCCATGTCACTTTCGAGCCCCAAACCGGAAGTTGTCCTTTATCTCGAAAACGGTAAGAGATAGAGCAATTTTGACCTCATTTTCGACCTCCACCCCCTATACGACCATACGTAAGTATAACTTCCGGTGTCCTTGACCTCCAAGTCACGTTCGAGCCTTAAACCGATAGTTTGCCTTTATCTCGAAAACGATAAGAGATAGAGCAAATTTTTTGCCTTGATCTTACCGGTATAGTTAGTAGTCTTTAGGAAAATATTCCACATTCAGACATGTGAAAATTGTCAACAAACTGCAATATCATCTACCTTCCGTTTTAAGTTATCATTCTAAGTGGGGCTAATTCGCTGTGCGAATTTCGGTCTAGTTGTTCTTATTCTAATAAGGGGACACAAACAAATCAGGGTGCAAATTGGAGGACCCAAAAAAATCATGGGGTTGACGCAAAAATATGTAAGGGTGGTGTCCCTGGGAAGCAAAGATTTGAACTTGAGGTAAAACCCTAATTGATATTTTGTTCCTAGAACGGTCTGTATTGATATGTTGTCCATTAAAATCATATTACACTGTTTTCACCATGTATCAATTTAGTAATGGGACTTTGTCAAAAAGATTGTATATAATTCACATATATTTTTTATTTGCTTAAAACATTTCGCATGACGTGTTCTTCAAACAGGGAAAAAATGAGGCAATTGCCAATTGTGATTATGTGTGAATTTTGCATTTTGATTGGAATTCTCTTTGTTTTCCCAATGGTTTCTATAGTAAAAGTACGCGACCTTTCAGTGTCTTTATTTCCCTTATAAGATCGGTGACCCCTCTTATTTCTTTTCGATTATGAATGCATGCCCTCAAAGCGTTAAGTAAATGTCAGTTGTACGTGAGATACAAGGTTTGTGCTTTAACATCATCTGTACCCTCACAAGGGCTCAAAAATGTGTAATATTTTCGCTTTAGGCTGGACATAACGTCCTGATTAAATCAGGAGGGCTATACCCATCACTTGTTACCATGATCGAATCTGTTACCATCTATAAAACCTTTCACTTAATACAGATTGTGGTGTGCAAAATCATGTACCTGAATAAAAGTTCATCTGTACAATTACTTGAAAAATATCTTGGTTCTAGCGTTAAAAAAACACAGCAAAACAAAACAACTTTTGTGCTACTTGGCATGTATATCCTCTCGAATTGCTACATACTGTAAGAAAAAAGTGAAAGAGTGGAGATTACTGAACAGCTTTTTGGTCAGTAGGAAAAGATTATTGACTACCTGAGAAAATGTAGAATAAGCGATGGAGGTGTATTTCGGAATTCTGATTTGGATGGATCGTTCGCGAAGAGTGCCACAGCTCTTCCTCTACCCAAACCATTGCCCCCACGTGCCATCTGATACGCCCTATTTACTGGTAGCAGACGGGATTTCCCGTTTGAGGAACATATGACAAAGCCATTCCACTCCCCCCTCCCCCCCCCCCCTCCTTGCCGAGAAAACAGAGGTTACATGTACATTGCATCACATTGCTGTCGTCAAGCACAGTGTTGAGGATTATTCACACTCTTTCGAAAGTTGATTAATTTCATCGGTTTAAAACTTGTTAGCTGGGTTTGGCTTAAACGGCTGATTTGGACTAATAGCGGGTGGACTGAAATGAACACCCGGCCCCACACCCGCACTGGTACGTACGAGCCTGAAGGCGAGTGCGAACTTGGTGTGGTGCGTTTTAAATATATATATCTATATATATATATATATATATATATATATATATATATATATATATATATATATATATATATATATATAGATATATATATATATATATATATATATCTGCATATCACGTATCACTTATCAGCTAGTTACCATGGCTTTTTAGCGACCCGTTAACGCGGATTGCTAACTGTGAAAAAAAAACTCCCCAGTCTAAGCCCCGTTTAATGGGAAAAGCGGAGTACTAAATGAAAATTACGCGCCCCCCCCCCCCCCCCCTCCCTTAAAAAAATTGGCACTCCGCGCGAACCCCGTCTGTCCCTGAAAATAATCGCCCTTTCTCAATGTTTTTTTTTAAATTTTAATTATTATTATTATTCTTGGACACGCATGGAAACATATAAATTATCAAGTGGCTAACTCACCCCATTTCATTGACTCTAGTAGCGTATGAATTTTAACGCCCTGTCACTGCAGTGATAGTAGAATTTGCGTCGTTCAGGGGCAGTTTTTGAGTCTGAAATACCCCCCTCCCCACCACCCCTACCCCACAACTTCCCCCCGCCCGCAAAAAAATCTTCAAATAAAATTTGTCGTTATATCCCAACAATAATTCATAAATTCTCCCTATCGTTCCTTCTCCAATTTTATGTGTGCAAAAAAAATATTACGTGAAAAGTGCGATTTTATTATTAATGTGGCCTGTAGGCGCGTGAGACTAAACCGTGGCAGACAGACAGACAGACAGACAGACGGACGGACCAGACCGAAAAGTTCAAAACTATATCCCTCCGTTCCACGGGGAATAATGGAAAGCGCTAAACGGTAAGTCAGATCATGATTTATATCTAGATTTCTTTTTGAGTTATCAAACGCTTCGAGACGGCGAATCCAATTAATGTTGGAAAAACTTAGGGAGAACTATTCGCCCTAGGGGGGGGACTATCTGCCCACACCAATTCGTGCTGTAATGCCGGTGAGAAATATTCGAACGTGAACACCGGTGTTCCGTGCTGAGAAACACCCCCGTGCGGAGAAACATCCCACGTTTTCGGGAACGAACCGGGGCGTTCTGAGAAATCCCCGTGCTCGGAAACATGACTTAATCCCATTTATAATCCCCTGATCAAACATGTGGCCGACCAAGTGAGCAAACAATCATGTTTGCTTAGAAGCTAAGTAATTGAAGTTGAAAATAAAGGACACGGGGTTATTTTAAAGGAAACTTTAAAAGGAAAATAAGTCATTTCTCACTGTATTTTATTTAACAATAACTATGTCATATAATGCAACAGGGTTTTCCTTTTCTCATACACTGGAGAGGCGCAATCCAGCCGTTTAAGAATGAATACATTGCTTAGTCAATCTGATATCTGATACACGACAAGATATCTCGTGATAAAAGTTCGAAAACAGACATAAGGTTGGCTACGGACAAAAGGTCGGCTACGGACAAAAGGTCGTCTGTCAAAAAAAAAACAGCGGTCAGTCTATGAAACGAGAATATCTTGCAGTTGTTACAGATGAAGGCACCCTCAACTTCGCCAATTTTCTTTTATTACCGAGAACTTTGAGTATATGTTATTCCTATTGCTCTATTGAAGTGAAATAATCAAGTTATTTCATGTATCTTGTATCATTTATTGCATTAACATGCAGCGAAATTCATTTATTGACTTCTTAAACACTATACAGGTTAAAATCAAATAAATACTTGAAACTCAATTATATGTTGTTCAAACCACCACTTTCCGAAGAAAAATGCTAGAACTTTTGAGAAAAGTGCTGTGCTCGCAAACATCCCTGCCCCCTTTTACTGGCAAAAGCCCTTTCTCATTGACTCCCAAAGTAAAGGGATGTTTCTCTGCACGGAATACCGCCCCCCCCCCCCCCCCCTTCAAATGATTCTGCCTTTTATTATTTGTCTATTTCAGAAATGCATACTGAGTTCAACGTACACGTCTTTGGTTAGCATTCACTTAACACTTCGGTCCCTTTTTTATTCATATCGATGTTCTATTTGTATTATAGTTACCCTTTGCAGGGTTTAAAAATATGTCTTTATATGCTTTAAGCTGGGACATGGTCCTGATTAAATCAGGGGTATCCCTATCGGTTTGCAACCCTACAGCGAAGGCGATACAACTATATATGCTTCAACTAAGTATAGATTGTGGTGTGTGTAAAATTTATGCATGTATAACATCTTATTGTGCTCCAGCACTTGAAATTTATATTTTATATTTATTCTAGTCCCGCCGATAATCGTCGCTGGGATATACTCGCCACTTGTGGGAGAATCACGCGCGCGCGTGTGTGTGTGTACGTGTGTGTGTGGGGGGGGGGGGGGGGGGGGGGGGGGGGGGGGGGGGGGGGGGGGGGGGGGGGGGGGGGGGGGGGGGGGGGGTGGGTGTGTTTTGCTTGCCTGCTTTGCCTGTTTTGCCAGCGCACTCCCGGTATACATTTATTCATTCGAGAAATGAGGGCAATATTATTGAGATGTGCGACGTGCGGTTTTTTTAATTTAATTGTTTAGTGAAAAAATGAAAAATTATCATTTTTTAAACCATATCAGATGTGCAATGATGAATTTTAAGCATTATTATTATTATTATTATTATTATTATTATTATTATTATTATTATATTACGTGAAAAGTGTGGTGGTGAATTCTAGCAAAGATTCTCTTTAATCACATTGTTGTGACCTTGAGGTGTAATCAAAATATTTTATCATCTCGAATACGCTTCAGCATCAAAATTCGTTAGAGGTTAAAATATGAAACAGAAGATTTTTAAAATTGGAATAGTAAGGAAAAAGTATTGTATTTTCATTAAAAAAAATGAATGCTCTTTTTCGAATCTTAGTATTATTTTGTTTTTTATCTCAGAAATGCATATTGCCCTTAACATCTAGGTTTGGTAAATGTTTAGTTTTGACTTGCTTACGTTGTTAAGCTTTGACCCTCTAGGGCTTAAAAATACGTAATACTTCGCTTTAGGCTGGACATAACGCCCTGATTAAATCAGGTGGCTATACCCATCACTTGTGAACGAGACAGCAAATGCGATACACTTATATATAGTTCAAATAAGTATAGATTGTGGTGTGTAAATTTTATACCAGAATAACACCTTATCGTGTTGAATGACTTGAAATTTATCCATTTCTTCTAGTCCCGCAGACCATCGTCGCTGGGAAACACAATTATCACTTGTGTGGAATTTGTTGTCCGTTATTTCTGTTGTATGTGAATGTGTGTGTGTGTGTGCGTATGTGTGTGTGTGTGTCAGGGCGTGCATGTGTGTGGTGTTGTCTGAGCAATTTTTCAAATGGGGGTTTGGATGAATCTGCCCTTTACCGATTCGACCCCTTTTTGGATGATTCGGCACCATATCCTTGGTTCGGCCCTTTACCGATTCAGCTCTTTCTGGTTGATTCAGCACCACATTTTATTATTATTATTATTATTATTATTATTATTATTATTATTATTTATTATTATTATTATTAGGGGGGGGGGCATTGGTGTAAAAATGAACTTTAGTCTGTTCTGTTGATAAAAGAGGCCAGATATAAGGGCTTTTATATTGTGATGAAAGGTACAGCTGAACAACTCACACTTATCCTCCGGTAAATAAAAGATAATGAGTCTGCCTTCAAACTGCAATCAGTTTTTACGTGTGATGTTTAAAATTGCATAGAGAAATCTCCGGTGTGTGAAATGCAATCTACACGCCTTATTTCGACTGATGTGCCAAATCACAACAACGGCTTATTACATGTCCGGTTGTGAAATGAATTTCGAATGTGCAAGATTGCGATTGAAGAGTTGTGGTGTGTAAAATGTGGTGTGTCCCCTGCAGGATTTTTTATTAGCATTTTATGTCAACTGAACATCGGATACTCATATGCATTTTGCAGTGGTCAGATTTGTGGTATGTAAAGTGTAGTGTGTCGTGAGCTATAACTAAAAGAAAGAATAAAAAGACGGGCCCTAGTGTGTTATTTGTTTAGTTCGATTTACTGTATATCAATCACTTTTTATGAAATTCTATATGCTAAAATAAGCCACGTGAATTCTAACCTAATGAAGAAAAGGTAAAATGTGATTGATAATTTGGCGCCGAAACGCCAAGGGCCGAAGGGCCGAATCATCCAAGTTGGTGCCGAATCGACTTTCACACATGCAGGACCAAATCAACCAAGAACCCTGCTCTGCCCTTCATTTCCTGGTGCGATTGTTTTGAAATTTTGACAGGACTGTTCCCTGGGTAATCTTCCCTCCAGCATCTTCTTCTTCTTTTTTTTTTTTTTTGCGATTTGGCCAAAACTGCATAAAAACATTAGCCAAAAAAAGGTAAAATTGTAAAACAACAGTAAAAATAAAAATTACAATGTATTCCTCCATGGTGCTCCTTCACCAGCGATTTTCGTCATCGCACAGCACTCACTTCAGTTTGAATCAGTTCTATCGTCGCCATACCCACCTGGTTTGCTAATGTATTTATTGTCAGCGTAGCCTAACATCGATTTTAGTTAAATGGTAACTCATCTTGGGATCGAACTGGAAAAACTCTCTCGCATATTAATCGAAAAGTTTACTAACTCAGCCACCGCATTCTCCCCTATTATCTCTCCCCCCCCCCCCCCCCTTCATAATTCAATCTCCCACACTTCTTACCCGCCATGACAGACGAATGTTCTCCAGCTTTAGGCAACATCTATAGAATCTATCAGTTCTGTCTCTTATAGAAGCACTGCGAAGCAACAGGTCGTGACTTCAAGCTCCAGTCAGGATTCAAAGTGTGTGTGTGTGGGGGGGGGGGGGGGGGGGGGGGGAGGGGGTGGATGTTGCATGTTTTCCATGACATTCTCGCTATAAAATTTATTCATCCAAGAGAGAGGAAGACCATATATTTGAGACGCGCGACATGCGGTTGTTTTCTTCTTTTGTTTTGTTTAAATATTTATTTATTTATTGAAAAAAAATGAAGTGATATCATCTGTTTTGGCACTGTATGTTTTGGATACGTATCCAGAACAGACAGTCTGTTTTGGATAGGGTTGGTATAAATGATAGAAAAAAAACTGTAGACTGACCGGAAGTGACGTCATGAAGTGACGTTTATACAACAGCCAAACAGCTTTGTTTAAACATAGGAAGCATTGTGGCGAGGGTCACGACGACAGCAGTTCTGAAAGTGAACCAGAAACAGACTCTGTTTTGTATGATATGGTCCAAGAAGTATATGATGGCAATGATGACAAATTTCAAGAAAATTTTCAGGAAGAACAAGGGTTTGAAGATGCACGTGAAAGAGCAAGTGATGACCTTCGACCCATTTATAAGCGTCGACCAAAACAACTGTTTATGAGACTATTCAAATATGAATCCCGGTCATCTGCCCCCCCCCCCCCGGTCAACAGCCCCCCCCCTGGTCATCTGCCCCCCCCCCCCCATTTTTTGCAATCCGGTCGACTGCCTCCCCCCCCCCCCCTTCAAAGTGGAGGGGTGGGTCGCTTGCCCCATTCGTATACTATTTTTCTTGGGTTCTTGGCTTACAAAGACACATTAAATAAAATTATATTTATTTTATTGAATGTATTGCACCTCGGTAAATTGCAATTCACCAATAGGAAAGTAATTGCAATTAGAATTGCGATTAGTTTATGGATCAGTCTCTCCTAAGATCAATATCGGGGAATAGATCAATGAAGATCAATTGTTTCAGAGACGGGGACATCACAATTGCCTAATTTTTTAAAGAATTTTTTTATTTCACTAAAAAAGGAGGGCAGATGACGACCCCTTCAAATTGCAGGGGGGCGGGGCAGTCGACCGGGTTGCAAAAAAGGGGGCAGTTGACTGGGGGGGCAGTTGACCGGGGAGGGTCAGATGACCGTTTACCCCTCAAATATACTCAACGTCTAGAACAAAGCGAACATTATCAAACATTTCAGAAGACTTTAATTACTTTGTTGATGAAAACATTTTGAGTATTCAAAGGCACTACAGGAAGCTATAAAAACAATGCATTTTTTGAAGAGCTTCTAGATGAGGTGGACAATGATGAAAGCGGCGACGAAAAATGTGATGTGGATGAGGACAGTGAGGTGGAAAAGAGTGAAGCAGATGGATACAAGCCATCGCAGAGGACACAGCCACCAACCGGACATGAACAAACAGTTGTCATGCTCAAATTCAAGTGGATAAACAAGCACTCAGTGAAATGTCAAACCAGTCCGCCTGATAGTTGAAGAGATATGGCGTCGACAAAAAAACGCGTTTTCGCTAAATTCCATCCAATACTGTCACATTCTTCACAATTTCCCATTTCGTCAATTTTTCGTCGATTTCAAAATTAATACGCCCGTTGCAATCTATATGATATATTTGTTCACTCAATGAAATATCAAATCGAGTCCGCCTGATAATTGAAGAGATATAACGTCGACAAAATTTCGCGTTTTCGCTAAGCTCCATCCAGGAAAGTCACATTTTTAACAATTTTCCATTTGGTCAATTAATCGTCAATTTCAAAATTAATACGTCCATGTACATCTACATGATATATTTGTTCTCTGAGTGAAATATCAAATCAATTCACCTAATAGTAGAAGAGATATGGCGTCGACAAAACAATGCATCAAAAAGTAACAGACAGACGGACAGACGGACAACACCCAAACCAATAGCTCCCCTCCGAGGGCCAAAGCCCCCCGGTTGGGGGCTAACAATAGACTTACTTGACTAAACTTTTATAATAAAGACTTTGTAAATCAACAATATTGCACATTAAAACCTCCCAAATAGTGAACACTCTCGGGACCGAGGAAAAATGTTCACTTACGAAAGGTTCAAAATTTTCAGAAGGTGATTTTTTTTAGATTCAAATAAAACACTTGTTTATATACTTCACACTCTAATAATATAAAAAAGGGTTATCGTACACAGACTTTATAAGGTACACATCTATTTACAGATTACAGTGTGACTGAAATTAATATTAAAATAGTTATGTCCACACAATTCTTGTCCATTGTTCATCAGCGAGTAAATCATTTACACAGAGGCACTTTGAGAGAGTTAAGCCCGTGACACAGGTTTGTTTTTTATGCTGTCCCTTGATCAAGAATCATCTCAACGATAAGCGACTCCATGCTTACTACGGCATTGAAAACACTACTGTCTACTATTGTAAACTTTTCACTCCGCGAAACTCATGCCATTGCATGCCATTGCACGATCCCCACCGCTAAGCGTAAGGTGTTCATCATTTTCAACCCTTTTGTCCTATTGTCCCCTAGCACTTGGTGACCATGAGCACCTAACTCAGATCGCAACGCAGTAAATATACCTAATAACACCACCTAGTATGACTACACTGCATATGGGACAAGACAAGGGGCCAGTAATTGTAAACACAAACTGTGAAAATATACTGGTGTTCACCAATTAGAGGTTTGCCTTGCACTGGCATTGACCATTTGGGACCCCAGCAAGTGTTCACTGTTCAGAGTATAGAGGCCGTTCAATAGCGAAAAGTTACAATAAAATATCTATGGTTAAACCAATGGCAATATTTGCGCCCAAAAAATCGTTCATTATATAGAGGTGTTCACTAACGCGAGGTTTTCACTAAAAGAGGTTTTACTGTAATATTGTTATTGATTAAGCGCTGTCTTCAAAGTATATGAATAAAACTATTCATAAAGTTTCAACGTTCTACACATATGAAATTGCAACGTTCAGTTTACACTCAATTAAAGACAAAGTCCTGCTGAGCAGTTTGGTAAAAATGGTCAAAATCGACCCAATCGTTTTAAAGCTGTGCTCGTTTGAATTCTTTTACTAAATGACGTTATCAATGACGTCATCAGTTACGTCATCAATAATAAACTTTAAGTATTACTGAATATTTTGCCGGAAACATGGTTAAAATCGGTGCAGTAGTTTTGAAGTAACGTGCTTAAGGACAGTAAAAACGCAACAGTGAAAAATAAAAATCATATAGCAATATGTACTGTACCTATTCTATTAAAATTTCAAATTAACAGCGCTGTAAGTCCTTCTCTGAGTACACGATTTTTTCTTGAACACTGCTTGTAACTACCGGCATTGAACAAAATGTCTTGCTCTTTTCAAAAACTCGCGATACAAATTTGGACTTGAAAACATTTGAAATGTCTTGTAACGCGTGTGGGCACCTCACACATTTATATGGGCATTTATTCGCCTGGGCATCGGCGTGATGAACCCGTTGATACGCCATTGTGAGATCCGATTCCATTCCTCGACCATGGATTCGCGCTGCATGCATTTGGTTTGCGGCATACGCGCGCGAATTCTTCGGTCGAGGATATCCCACAAGTGTTCGATGGGATTTATGTCGGACGAGGTAGGCGGCCCCCGTAGAATGTTAACGTTGTTGGCGCGTAACCTATCCTGACAAATAGCGGCCACGCGCGGTCGAGTATTATCATGCATGAATATTACACGAGGATTTTGGCTCAAATAAGGCACAACTTCCCCTTCTTAAACAGTATTTAGGTATCGCTGAGCCGTAAGAGTGCCGTCAGTGATTAGGAGCCGTGATTTCCATCCGAACTTTATCGCTCCTCACGCTGTGGTACTACCACCTCCAAATCTGTCGATCTCGCGGACACATTCATGGTGATATTGTTCCCCTACTCGTCGGTATACATGTTGCCGTGTATCATTACAAACAGCAGGAAACGTGACCCGCTAAACACAACGCGGTTCCAATTGTGACGTTGCCAAAGTCTGTCTGAGTGGCTTTGTGCCTTACACGCTGTCTATGGTTATCCAACACAGGTCCAACACAGGCGCGGTGTGGCCGAATGTTGCCCTCACGAAGACGTCGCAGCACGGTCTTTGCGCTGATTCACTGGTTGTGTCTATCAGCCTCTGTAGGCACAGCACTTTGAAATCTATTTGCGGAGGTGGAGAAATCGAATTTCAGGATCCTGATGCGTGGTCGTTACTCGCGGCTGGCCTGGCCTTGGGCGATCGCGCGTCGATCTGGTTTCCTCGTAGCGTCTTACGAGACGAAGAATTGTTGATCTGGCAACACCTAACTGTCTGGCCAATGCTGTACACGAAACACCACCCATCAACATCCTTATAGCCTGTAACCTCTCGTTTTCCAAAAGTCGCGGCATCGTAGCTTCCGCATTGAACAGGACTTTTTCAACTGCGTAGATTTTTCCTTTCTCAATAATGCACAGAAATATTGCTTTTAAAGCAACAGTCTCCATCAATCAGATCAGAGAGCTTCAAATTGCGTATGCCACAATTAACTCAGAATTCACACATTGATATTGCCAGACAGAAAGGTGTAGCCAGGTACTGTAGCATGACCTTAGCCTAATAAATTGGCTGCCTATTTGCAATTATAACTTAACAAATTAAAAAATAAAGATACATTACTTTGCTGCGTTTTTTAAATCCCTAAGTATATTTTGAACTAAGGCACATTAAACACACGAACCATCCTTAGTGATGTTTTATTTCACACAGAACACGGCACGTTCTTTTGAGTAAAAGCTAAGTTCTTTGGGAAAGAAAAAAATTTCTGGAATTGGTTCGCGACGCATATCACCCCCGACTCGCGTGTTAGTCCCATATAAAGTGGTGATGAGCGAATTTGGAGCTCTTACGAAGTAAAACTGACATTTTATTTTCGTAAAAGGCTCTTTTACGAGTAAAAGCATAATTTGCGTTCTCCACTTTTATCATAATGTCCATCCCAGCCACCCTACGGACGTAGCTGTGGTTGGTACAGTAGGACAATACTCGAATGAGGCTTGGTAACAAGGTACCAAGGATGCTGATTTGCTGTGACCAAGGATTGGACTATTCGAGTCACTAGAAAATTTTTAGTTCCCAAATTGCGTTATTTTTGGGAGCTCTACGTTAAAACCCTTATAAAAGTGGAGAACGCGAATTGGGCTTTTACTCGTAAAAGAGCTTTTTGCGAAAATAAAACGTCAGAATACCGGTTATAACGTGCCCCAAAAATGATGGAACTAGACCGGATTTAATCGTTGTGCCCATCCGGATATTGAACCATCGTATTTTTACGCCCTTTAATGGGGGGGTAAATGCCAGTTTGTAAAACAGATACGTCTGTTCCGTGCAAGTTCAATTGATGAGTGTCATGTTACTGATTAATTAGTAGGATTAATAAATGCCCTATAAAGAATTTCGATTTTGAAATAGATGCATTAGGTTAAGCTAAAGATGTTA
The DNA here is from genome assembly GCA_949752745.1 of Protula sp. h YS-2021. Classification (NCBI taxonomy): domain Eukaryota; kingdom Metazoa; phylum Annelida; class Polychaeta; order Sabellida; family Serpulidae; genus Protula; species Protula sp. h YS-2021. Next base: position 16,008,340 of record OX457028.1, read on the forward strand.
CGTTATTTATAGACTGACGTGGTGTTTGTTTCTTCAGCATTTTTCTTTGGGTGAATGTACACCCCCCGGGGGAATGTACACCTCCTCCTTGGGGAATGTACACCCCCTCCCGCCTTTACATGAATTCATATAAAACGGTTGAACAGGACTTATTTAATTCCTAAACTATACATTTTTTATTTATTTATATATTTTACTTTCATGGACTTTTCCACTTGATACCCACGAGAAGTTAAACAAACAATGACTATCGTAACATTTTAGACAACTTGAAACTTAACGAAATCATCATAAACTAGCGGATTGTGTAATTTTATTGCTTGATAAAATTTTTGAGTGTTTTCGAACAAAAAAGTCTTAACAAGGAGACCAGTTCTTTGTATGTTTTACTGCAGGTAGATTTTATCACTATATATATTTTAAGAAAATCCTTTAAGATGATATCAGAGTAGAATACGACTACTGATTCATTTTTTTTGATTGATTGATTTGATTTATTCATCTGAACACAGACCTGAGCAAATATATATATACATAAATATACATATATACAAATATACATACTGTTACATAGAAATTTCCTGAACAGAGGAAAAGGCGATTTCAGTAAGCAAATGCTTATAGAACGAAATCGCCATTAGACTGAACCCAAATTTACCTCACGATAGCATCGAAAAACACCTGGAACTACCAAATTTAGAACATTCCTTACTCATTCCAGTTAAGCATAAACTGTCTTGGAACTGATACGGTACCTTTAATAATCGTTATTAAACACTGTTTTCATACTGATGAAAAACATTTTTCTTGTACAATTTTTTGAACATGCAGAAGTTTTTTTTGTTTTTTTTTTGTTTTTTTTTTTTTGCATTTTAGACATCCAGTAAAGTATTAAAGAGAGCGATACCATAAATACTTACACAACGGCCTTTTAAGGACGTTCTTGCATACTTGGTCTTAAATTTCCCAATGCTTCTTAACGAGTATTTCGAGTTAGCGTCTCTAATAGCCAATTAAAATTGAATATTTTCGGGCAAGTCACCCAAATAAGCTGTATACATTACAGTAGACACTCTAAAATGAACTAAATCACAAAACTCTAATAACTTTAAATAAAGAAACAGAGAATTTGTATGATCGTATTTGTTAACTTTGCAAATAATTGATCATAAACCCGTGGTAACCAGCTGGTAGGTGAGTGACCCCCTCCCCCACCAAAAAAAGTAACAAAAACAAAAACAAAAAAAAATCAAAGAAGCAACACACATAATATTCCTTTGTCAAGAATTTGTCGAAAAGTTGTCGAACTGACAAGAGACTGACTAATTTGCCTTGTCCATTTGACGATGCCCAATTCAACGAATTTCAATCAAAAATTCGTCAACACTTTGTCATAAATTTGTCATTAATTCGTCAGTTTAGAGCTTGTCATTAATTCGTCATGCTAATAATTCGTCAATAATTCGTCAGAAACTCGTCATTTTGAATTTGTCAGTTTGTCAAAAATTCGTCAAAACTTCGTCAAATTGATTGACGATCCTAAACTCGTCAACCTGACGATGCCTAACTCAACAATGTAAATTTGTCAAAAATTTGTCTTTGCCACTGGCTTGTCATTTTCTTGTCATGTATTTGTCAAATGCTAATTTGCAGTTTGTCAATATCTTGTCACAAATTCATCAAAATATCTTTGACAAGTGACTGACGAACTATCCGAATAAAGAATATTAGACAAAATAATTACGATTTGAAAACATCTAGATTAACACCATTGTCTAAGGACATTGTGGCCAGCCAAGTTCAAGTTAATCAAGTATAATAAGAATGTTCAGGGACATTGTTACCAGCTTCAAACATTGATATCTAACTAGAGCGGCCAGTCCACACAAAACATAAGAGTGCAGGCTTATATTATACACTTTCAATCGATACCTACTTAGTTTCTTGTTTTTGTGAACAAAAACAAATGTCTCCCCGACTAAACCCATGACACCCCCCCCCCCCCCGCCAAACTGAAACAAAATATTCATTTCTGCAAACATAACCTTCATTCATTGTAAAAATCTCAAAACAACTCCAAACAGATGGTGGTCACTAAAACAGATATATATGAGCATCTTTTTTCATCGGAGTCTGAAAGGTGGTCGCTAAAACGGGTTCTACTGTAGGCCCCTCTTATCCAGATCTAAAGTTGGTCACTATAGCAGTTTTACTGTACGTTACATTTTTATCCGGGTCTGGAAGGTGGTCAAGACCGGCAGATTTTACCGTACGTCTTTTTACCTGAATGTGGAAGGGGTCACGACAAACGGTTCTTACCTTACATCTTTTTATCCGGGTCTTGAAGGTGGTCGGGATTTTTTTTTTTTTTTTTTTTTGCTAACCATCATCCTCCACACGCCCCCCCCCCAGCTATTTACTGTAGGTCCGACTATAAACACAATTCTAACCCTTTTACCCAAGGCAACGGTAACGGTCTGTACCCTAAATGTAGTTATAGCCATGACAGACTACCTTGTCTTCGCACATTCCCATCGGCCAAATAGCACTAGGAAGGCATTCTTCATAACTGCGCATCAGAGATGACGCACCTCAGTGGGAGAAGGGAGAGGCACTTCGTAGGCAAAATGGTGAGCTGCTCCTCATAACACAAGATATCAGACGACCCAAAATTTAACAGCGAAAAATGCTTCTGCAAACAATGCTAATCGATACAGCATGGTTCCTATATATAGCACATCTTGACAACCTAATCAAGTATGCGGCGAAAAAAAATCAATAGCTAGAGCTGCTTAGAGCTATAATACGACAATAGCATTCCATGACCTCGTAGATAACGACTCCATCATGTACCGCAACTTACACTGACCCCTGACTGAGTGGCATGTTACGTAGCAGCCATAGATTAGAAATGCACAAAAAGCTCAATTTCAGGCAATAACAAATAGCAATGCACCGACAATAATGCTGTTACTGTTTTGAAGCTTTCTAAAGAATGCAGGAACACTAGAGAATCTTCCGGAAAATCTTCCGAAATCCCCAGCGCAGTTAACACCCACCCATGCATAGATAACAAAGCAGCCAAAAATGGGGAGGTTGGGGTGGGGGGTGTTGACGTTATGCACCTTTCTTGATTTTCTATACGAGTTTAATAATGTTTAACAAAACCGTGTGACCTATCCGAGGAATAACTACACCAAATTTAAAGTCCATCCGACTTTCCGATGTCGAGATATTTTGCTTAAGAACAGATAACTTTTTACCTGTCAAAAGTTGAAACAGTCGTCTAACTGAACCAAGGAATATCCATATAAAATTTTAAGTCGATATGACTATCGAGATATTATGCCTAAAAGATCTGGTTCAAAATATACACATTTTACGCAATGACGTCATGCGCCCCTTTCGTTCGTTCTACTCGTGAAAAATATTTAAAGTTTCTTTCGGATCTACCAAGCAATAATCCCACCAAGTTTAAGCTTTCTCCGGCGTCCAGCAGCTGAGAAATTTCGCACACAAGATTTTTACGCAATGACGTCATACACCTGCCCTAATCACGTGACACGCCAAAAATTGGTAGAACAGTCCGGCTGACCCAAGGAATATTCATATAAAATTTGAAGTCGATAGGACTTTCCGTTATCGAGATATTTTGCACACAAGACCTTGTTTGTAATATATACATATTTTACGTGATGACGTCATACGCCGCATTCTACTCGCGAAAAAATTTTATAGAGTCTTTCGGACCTACCAAGCAACAATTCCACTAAGTTTCAAGTTTCTCCGATGTTCAGCAGCTGAGAAATTTGGCACATAAGATTTTTACGTAATGACGTCATGCACCTGCCCTAATCAGGTGACATGCGTAAAAAGTTGACAAAACCGTCCGACTGACCCTAAGAATATCCATATAAAATTGAAGTCGATAGGACTTTCCGTTATCGAGATATTTTGCACACAAGACCTTGCTTATAATATATACATATTTTACGTGATGACGTCATACGCCGCATTCGTTCGTTCTACTCGCGAAAAAATTCTATAGAGTCTTTCGGACCAACCAAGCAACAATCCCACCAAGTTTCAACTTTCTCCGATGTTCAGTGGCTGAGAAATTTGGCACACAAGATTTTTACGTAATGACGTCATGCACCTGCCTTAATCGCCTGACATGCGCTAAAAATTGACAGAACCCGCCGACTGACTCAAGGAATATTGATATAAAATTCGAAGTCGATAGGACTTTCCGTTATCGAGATATTTTGCACACCAGATCTTGTTCAAAATATATACATATTCTACGTGATGACGTCATACGCCGCATTCGTTCGTTCTACTCGCGAAAAAAATCTACAGCGTCTTTCGGACCAACCAAGCAACAATCCCACCAAGTTTCAACTTTCTCCGATGTTCAGCGGCTTGCCCTAATCAAGTGCAATGCGTCAAAACCGTCCGACCTTACCAAGGAATAATTCGATCAAGTTTGAAGTCGATCCGACGTTTCGTTCTCGAGATATCTTGCACACAACACTTTGTTCACAACAGACTGACACACACACACACACACACACACACACACACACACACACACACACACACACACACACACACAGACACACACACAGAACGTACAAACACTTTATGTCTCCCCTTGGTCGGGGAGACATAATTATACTAGAGTGGCCAGTGCACTACAAGATCAGAATACCCGAACATGTCAAACTCTTTTATTAGGCAGCCACTGTTTTTAGTTTTTGTCAACAAAAACAAATGTTAGGCCATCCCCACCCGCTCCCGTGGCATCCTTTTCCACCTCCTGCCTCTCCTGTGTACAAAGTTTTAAATTTTGTACTATTTCAAAGTTGAGACTATTATCTTATATAAATATGAATGAATATATATATATATACGTGGAATATGTGGATATGTGTATGGGAAAATGTGGAATGTGCGACTATAAACTGAGCTTATACTCTACGTCTTTTTTATCCGCATCTGGAAGGTGGTCACTGTAAAGGTTTTACTGTAAGTCTTTTTCATCCGGGTCACGACAAGCAGGTCTTGTTGTTTGTCTTTTCATCTGATTCCGGAAGGGGGTGGCTAAAACAGGTTTTCCTGTACCTCTTTTTATCCGGATCTTGAAGGTTGTCGCTCGTGATGAGTTGTGCCATGGTATTTTTATAAGAAACATCTGAAAGGTGGTCGCCACGTCGCCAATTCCCTATTGCATTGTTTTGGGATAACGGAAGCATCATTGTTTTAGAGGCGGAAGCATCTTAAGGCATGAAATTCCCAGGACAGTCCTTTAACATAAATTGGTCACGTTGGCGAGCTTGTGACAAGTTTCCGACAATTTTATGACAAGTTGCTGACAAGTTTTGCAGTATTGTAGTATATAATATATTGCACATGGCGGTTTACTTACGAACGCATAAGCTGCAGATTTTGATATTTATACCATCAGTTGTTTTTTTGATAGTTATACCATCAGCTGTTGTTATAATAAACATTAAAATAATCGAATCCATTATCCTGTTTGATTACCTGCCAGTAAGTACACAGTATACATTATTCTTTGCAACAGTGGGCGATAATACAATTTTCACAAATTTCACAAGCACTTTACAAACATCACAACTTATTTCAAGACATGCAGAGACTATGAAGTATGCACTTACATCTTGGTTTATCCATTAAACATGTTTTTAAGACGCGATAATTTGAAACTTCTAGTAATATTCATCAAAACCTAAGAAATCTCAAAAAGGGTGTCCGCGTGTTTTCACTTGTTTTGAAAAGGATGTGACGTCATGGTGACGCAGTACTTGACAAATTTGTGACAAGTTTCTGACAAGATAGCGACAAGTGTTTGTCAATGTGTGACGAGGCATTGGTCAGAAAATCGTCAGGTCCCTGACGAGATCAAACTTGTCAAACTGATAATCAATGGACAAGTTCTTGACAAACTACTGACAAAGTGTGACGAGGCAAAATTATGTGTGAAGCAAACGCAAAAACAAAACTAAAAAAAAAAGCGAAAAAAAAAAAACACACACACACAGAAAAAAAAAAGAAAAAAAAAACCAGGTAACCGTTTGGTACCCAAGGGGCACCCCCCTCAAAACCAGCCCATCGGGACCCGGGGTAACCAGTGTGTAGATGAGGGATCCTCCCCCCCCCCTCCTAACCAGCCGATCTGGACTCGGGGTACCCAGATGATACGCGAGGGACTCTCCCCGACCCCCCCCCCCCCCGAACCAACCGATCTGGTCCTGGGGTAGCCAGTTGGCACCCGAGGGATCCCCTCCCCCCTCCCCCCCCCCCGATCTGGACATACCATAACGAGCTGTTACAGATCATGGGATGATTACTTCTCTTTATATCTGCGATTTTGGTGACTTGGTCGACGGTGAGAAAAAAGTTATATCTTTTCCTCGGCCAGGCGCCGACTACACGTCAATTCTAATTCGCCCAATAGCATATTGGGCCATTGTTCGTGAAAGTATTGCAAGGCCGGGGGGGGGGGGGGCACTTGATATGAAAACGCGGATAAAGGGGTAAATTTCATTTAGTACTCCACGTTTCCCACAAAAGAAGGGGTGTGCTATGACGGAATTTCACTCCGCGTTCGGTTAAAAAGGGGGTATTATTTCAAAATTAGCACTTCGCGCTTAGGGGTCGTTTTAAATGGTAACCAGTTGGTACGTGAGTGCCTCCCCCCCCCCCCCTCCATCATTGAAAGGATAGAATTTCACTGTCACGCGCGCGTTCAAGCATATTATTTCTCACCTTAAATGTGTTAATCAAATAGAATCATTTCTATTAAATTTATCAGCAGTACCCAGTAATCT